>KN729565.1:1443-12885 GCA_000816745.1 Ancylostoma duodenale | reverse complement strand
GACGAAGGTCCAGGGTTTGCTTCCCGTCCCCCAGTTTGTTTCACAAACTTCAATTGCTGACCTTTGACAGGGTGAAGAGGTGTTCAGGGGATTGATGAATATTGATGTTACACTATGAAAACTACAGGAAGACTTCCATCATATGGGTTTGGCCCAATTCTTTTACAGTTAGTCACTCTTGTGGCCTGAACAAAAACAGGCGACATCACGTAGGACCTTCTTAAAAGCTTCCGCCATTTTGTGCTCATGATGAGTTGCGTTGGTGCTATCACCCTGACCGAATTTGGCCAGCAAAAGCGCAACCACGCGTGAGCAGTCGGACATATAAGGCGGTTATAGAATAAGAAAGTGAACGAATCGATTATATGGTACATCAAAATACTTGGTCTTTGTAGCGACATTGCGTTAACACCTAGTATAGAGCAATTGTCCATTATCTTCAGAGCAGCACTCGTAGTTACTGTTCACTTATCTCCTGAACGGTTCCGTACCCTGTCAAAGATTAGCTATTAAAGTTTGCAAAACCTTACTGGGGGACGGGGTGCAAACCCTCGACCGTCATCTTATAGGTCAGCATCACTATCCACTCGGCTATCCAGCTGCCAAGCCATGATTGAAGGAGATATATGTCAGTATGGCAGGAAATGGAATATTGAGCTTGTATGAACCATTTAGCAAATTTCAAGTATAATCTGTAACATCGTTCGAGATAAGCCTTCCAACCATATATGTCTCGTTCCGAAAGCGCAGCTTAATTTCGTGCACTTCCCTTGTCGGAGGCCAGAGCGACTATGGGCATTGTTCACGTGTATGTACTAGGGATTACAATTTCACTGACTTTTCTGGATGGTGTTAAAACAGCAATCGTAGCTCTTGTTCTCCATGGTTTCCCTCCACCGCACCTATGCACTTTCGGGCCACAGGCCGCGTACATCATTGAGATTACCCAGTATAAACGCGCTGACATCACACATCTTTACCTATCGTTGGCACGAGCATCAACGCGTTTACCCTGGGTAGTCTCAATCACGCGTCCAGGCCCAGGGCCAGCGAACGGTTCATCTTGTTTCTTTTATAGCGGAGCTTCTATGCATCACAGCTTCATCTCTAGGAATTGGGCTACGTTCCTTGAACAGTTCTTTCTCAGTCTTTTTGAGATCACATATTGTAGATTAGTTGAAATAGTGGAATGAGCGGATAAGGTTGTGAATTTGTTTGCAAACTAAATATTAGGTTGGGCAATAAGTTCGTGCGGTTTTTCTGAGCATTCAGTGTATTTTCACGCAGTGGACAAATTGAACTTAGATTTTTCTGAAAGTTAATATCCGCAGTACTTCTTCTTCACATCTAAGGTAGGTCTTTGCGAAAAATCGTCTCATAACTCTACGAACTGTTTGTACAGAAAAAGATGCATCCTCCAGCATAAAATCGACCTCTCTGAAGCAAATATGCACTTCTGCGCTGTCCCTTTAACAGTAATGGCTTCCACTTAGATGCTGTTGACATCCCCAGCAGCTTTCGCTGCACTTGTTTCATTATGGTAGAGAAACAGTTGGAGGTGTCGGAGATGTAGGCTCTTGTCGAATCGGAGGGTCACATCTCAAGCGACAGAAAATGAGAAATGGCGGGAACTGGGGAAATTGCTTATAACATTTGTAAAGAGCAAAACAAGAGCTACAGGAAAACCTGCGATAGGCTATCGGAGTTAGATCAAATCTTCGTAATAAATCGGGTTGAAAGAAAAAAAGCCGCACGAACTTATTGCCCAACCCAATACATTGTGTTTGAAGTTTGAAATTTGATCTAGGCTTCCGTTACAAAACCTTGTGGGGTTCAGCAGAGCATTTTTTCGAGGGGACTAATTTTTTTCTATTTTCGACTCCCCTTCCTCAACCATTATTGATACAGGTTCGCGTGTACAGCGAGAACGATGATCTGCTGTCGGCTTTTCCCGACAAGAATGACCTGTCATCGCTGCGGGTTCGACGAGAATACGTTCAAGAGAACGAGATTGAGGCATGAGGCCATATTCCTGATACCATGTTGAAATTTTTTTCTGCTTTCAATATCTAATTCCATCATTCTTTGCGGACATGATTGTTGATCCCTAGCATTTTTCTTTGTTTCCGGTGCCGTATTTTCTTACTTTGCCACACATTTTCCAGTTTTACACTTTTTCTTTTTCGCTCACATAGATGGAAGATTTTTTATGCTCTGTTTTTTCTTAACACTGCAATTTTCTAATTCTCCTTTTCACATAGGGTGTTTGTTTCGCGTATTTGTTTTGATGCAGTAGACGGTTCCTACCTTTCGTTGCTTTAGACTTGAGTATTTTTGTTCTGCCGTTTCTTTCTTGTAATTAAAACCTATCCGTTGAATATTTGGTGATTGAACGGCCTACTGCATTGAAAAGCACACTAGTTATGGATTTTTGGCCGCATTATTGTTGAATGTTTTTGTTTGCCCCCTGAAAGCAATAAAATATGGAATGAATAATGGTGAACTCAATTTCTCGAACACTTTGTACATGAGTTTCTCATACTTCTGCTCGGTCCGGAATGGCGTAGCTCTCAGCTGAGAGAGGCTTGCTTTGCTGGGCGTCGTTGGTCGTTTCACTTTGCTGAAATTCAGATCCGTAGAGTTCATATGCGGGATGGGGATTTGTCATCCTCTTTCATTCCTTGTTCAAAGGCTCATTTGTTTTTGATGTAAACTTCGCTAAAATATTGTTTGTTATAGTCTTTCTTTGTCAATGCTAGTCATTTATGAATGTTCTGTGCTCAATTTCTCGACTGTCTAACCGGTGCTTTTTTTGCATATCACTTCCAGAGTCCTCATTGTTTCCTGTCTTTCCTATTACTATGATATAATACTTTCTTTGTGGGCTCGGATACATGATTAATATTGCCCATGGTAAATTTCGTTAGTATTACTGGTTTCTTCGGACCGTTCGCATACCCAAACTCACTCTCTACCTGGCAAACACCGACATTTACCCATTTGTGACGATGTGTATGCCCAGCTGCTACCCAGGAGTCTGAAAATATCCATCTTTCCAGTCATTCGGGCCCTGCATGCTAGCCGTTACAGATCGCTTTACCTTTACCTTACGCGAATATTACCATTTTTGCGGCTGAATTATCAGGAGTTTATGAAAGGCTAAGTAGGCTTGCTATCTCAACTAAGCCCCTACCGCCATCCTATGAAGATTAGCTAGCTAAATCTCTTTTCGACATGATTGAGTTCTCGGTCTAGAAATCTCGACGAACGGATACATCTCTGTTGACATGACTTACACGCCAAATGACAGCTCAGCCAGACATTAATAGACATTAATGGGAGTTAAGGAGGCTGTAGACCACAGTGTACGTCTTTGGAAGCCATTAGGCGCAATAGTAGGTAGTTCCTGATGGGGATTATCTCAGGATAAAGTGTTAGGGCGCGGTTAGAGTCACCATTCCTCTGGAAAAGTTGTAACAGATCTTGCAGTTTGTATGCGTGTCGGACATTCCTTTCCATCATATTATCGAGGAGGCTTACACCCTTCGTCCTAGACGAAGGAGAACTTTTCTCTAAGATTGCTTAGTCCCTAGCAATATACATGCTTTGGAATAAGAAGGTTCGTCATTCTGGGTCTGGATTCCTCATTGAGACTACAAAGAGTAAACGTGTTGACGCCCAGGTCAACGATGGATAAGTTTGGGGTGTTAACACGCTACCCTCGGGTACTCTGTGTGATGCATGCGACTTCTGCAGTACGAATTAGAAGACAAGGTTATTCTATGGGTGACTAGCGTCACGAAGGGAATTGGGCTTCTTTCTGGGACCACAAGCATCATTGAGATTACCCAGGACAAACGTGCTAACATCACACAAGTCTTCCCATAATTAACTCTTGCGTCAATTCGTTTACCCCAGGTAACCTCAATGATGCATCCAAACCCTGCTCGCAGTTGTATCAAGTTTGCAGACCATAGTTATAGGAAAAGGCGCTTGTGACTTTCCTAATTTTCCCGAATATTTTGTGGATCTATTTCGTTTTATTATACAAAACCTTCGCAATATAAGATATTACCATATATTCATCAGTTGTCCCCATATTCCCTCTTTGTTTGTCATACATCATCAGGTAACTATTCCTCAAGCTGAATCCTCACTTGTTTCCACTTTTCTCTCACATCAGTTCATCACTGTTCCTCGTCCTATGTCTCGTGGCCGCGGCGGTGTTCACTCAACAGGGCTCACTAACAATTTTTTTGGATCTGATACCAATATGCTTTACCAACCGTTGTTACTCAGCAACCTTACTCGTTTCCTTGCCATCTACTGCATATGCTGGTAATGATATCCAACATAAATATACGTGCCATATTAGCATTTAGCATGCTATACTAAAGCTATAATAGTTCTTCACTATCATTACCTGTTGCTCATCCGAGTCGTCAATTAGTGCCTGTCCAACTTTGGCGATTGAAGTGAAGAAACCAAATGACATGACGATAATTATCGTTCCTTGCAGGACTGAAATGGTCTTTGAAGGCGTTCATTCAGCACTTTCTAGCGTTACAGGTGAGATAGTGATAGGTAGGTTATTTCTCCTCGTTTCTACATTTGAATAACTCACTGAGAATGGTAGAAGGTCGCGTCATAAGAAATCCTATCAAAGCGGCGGCTTCGAGAACGTAGATGAATCCGGCGAGAACCTACCATTTGAACGGGTGTTGTTTTGTGAATGGAATTATTTTATAGTGTTAATATTACTTGTCTGTGCAGGTGTGATCCCAGAAAACTTCCAAGAGGTGCCATAGTGACAGCGACCGGTACGCTGACGGCGGCGTATTCCCATGCAAGTGATGGAACGTCACCTTGCCAGACGGCTCGCCAGTACACGCCGACCATCGTGTTGATTCCTAAGAGGTAATTTTTTTTTTGAATTTAGCTTTTGATTCGAGTTCATCATAACAGTTATCATACATATCAACAAGTGCAGTTTGGACCAAGGCAAATTAAATTAGATGGTTTCTGCTTAGATTAGTGCAATGAGCGTCAATGGCGGTGCGTTCCTCACAGACAGCATGGAAGCACGCAGCGCGACCGCACCGCTCGCGCTGAAATTGCACCCTTGGTGGAAAATCAGGCGTTTTATGATAGTTTTTCATCACATTTAGTGTTATCTATCACAAAAACTCACTATCTATCAAGACAACCCCATAATTTGTTGTAGCAGCTAGGATTCCTGCGTGAGCGGCGGGCTGCGTCGCGTGCTTGCTGAGTCCGCGAAGAACGCTACACTATTGGCCCCCATCGTATGTGATCTACTGCGCGAACTGTTCTGCGAAACTTTATTACTGCGTCAGCATGACTAATGCTTAAAAAAACAAAAAAAAACTCCTGATTACTTATTTCCGGTTTTTCGCGGTTTTGTATTGATTTACTTAGAATACCCCTCCTATGTTTTTTTTTTGCATATTTTTAACGCTTACCCATCAACACCACCGAAGTCGGGGTGGCAGTTTTCTCGGAGACTCTGAACAGCAAAGTGATTATTGAAAATGTGCAGATGTCCACTCCTGAGCCAGCGAATGCAGTGAATACTCCTAAAGTAGAGGAAAATTACAAAAAATTCTCAGGGATTGATCCAAATCCGTACAATCATTGTTATTTTTCCACAAAATCGCAGTGACTTCTTTGGCTTTCCGGAGTGTTGAGATCTTACCTCCAACTAGACCAGTTAACACTAGTACAGCTGCCTTCCAGAAATTGAACTGTGGAATGACGTCATAGGTTCGTCGATTGTGTTGAGAGTTCAGGATGAATAGAGCTATAGCAAACGATGACCAAATAGAAACGAACAGCATTTTCTTCTGGGCAGCCGATAGGTACGCATCCAGCTGTGGAAGCACGAACGTTGTGGAAAAATTTGTAAAGAAGGGGAATTCAGCTAAACTCACCAAGACAGATCCCAGCACGAAACCGGGTACGGAACCCATAGTACCAAAGAGTATAGCGCGTTTCTCGATCTGTATCTGCATTATCAACACCACACACATAGCGCAAGTCATTCCTGGAATTTTTATGGTCCCCTGAAAGGTTCTGCTGCTTTCCAACACTTATAAGCTCCTACCTGCAGACTGTATGATTAGTGAGAAGTCTCGAGCTATAGAGGGGTCTATTTGAAGTAGAAGGGTCATGACTGGAAATGCAACGGCACCACCGCCTTCAGAGGTCATTCCTGGGAAAAGAATTTTGGAGCTGGGAAGATTTCTACTGCCGTGAAGTGATGCAAATATAATGGAAGTCGCAATTCTCACCGAAAAGTCACTTTGGACATCACCTCAATTATTTATTTGTTTATTTATTATTTATTATGATGGTCCATCTGTCTAGCAAGGGTGTTCAGAGAGACGGAAAGGAAGAAAGCGGCAGAAAATATGCTGCATTCAGAAAGGTAATAATTTAGATGAAAAAAATCAGATGTTCTTTGAATAAATGTAGGTAAATCTCTAGTACCTGCTACAGTTGATCCAAAGAACATGACCACAGGCATCTGCCACCGACTTTCATACAGCGCGAACCAGTTGAAACGGAAGGCAGTCACCCACCAGATCAGCTGGAAATCCGAATTATCTTTTGGCAAGCATAGAAATTTGTTTGCACTCACCTGCATAATAGCAAACGGCACCAAGAACGCCACATATTTCCTGTGCCTAATCAGGATCCTATCCAGAAAATCGGCATCTTCCGGAACAGTCTTTGCCACGTTCTCGCTTAGCTGTTGTCCTGAGTGAGAGCTCTTGAACAGTTGAAACAGTCAGAGGAAGCACCTTACCTTCCCAGAGATACCGTCGCCACGATCTGCACGGCTTTCGCATTTGTGCTGAAGTTGTTTGGTTCCGTCGCTGTGACCATTGCTTGGCGGCGAGTTAAATACCCGTCTTCTTTTCACGGGACGCTTATTCTGCCGTCTAAACAATACGGAAATCCCGAGTTTGTGCGCCGTTCGGGTTACGGATAAGAACTGTTTATTTGCGGTGCGACACCAACTCCTGCGCAAAGAGCGTCCGACCGTGTTTTGGTCCCTGACCTGGGTGAAGCTGTTCCTTTGGCTCTTTTTTTTGTTCTGCGAAAGCGATGCCACTTGCAGTTCGAACACCTCTATTTCTATGGCTGTACTCAAAAGTGGGGAGGAAAGGGAGTAGGGTCGTATGGAGGATGGGGAAGTATGCGATCCTCTTCGCGTGGGAGAGATGTTTTTGGAGAATATCTGAACCAATTGTTTTTCTCGTTTAAAAATAACTTCGAGACCGAGTTTGGACCATCAAACTTTACAAAACTAGTTTAAAAATATGCGGAGTGGAAAGGTAAAAAACTGTATGCGGGAGGGGAGAGAGAAGAAAGGTGGGAGTTGTACACACTGCTGGCCGGGACGGCGAATTATATATAATTTTAATTAATCAATTAATCAAATTTTTTATGTAATAATTTTTATGACTAGGGTAAAAATTATCATCACCAAGCTTGACACCGTGCAGATATTATAATACATTGGATACATCGCATTATAGTGAAATGCTTACATTTTTATTTACATGTTTTTATTCAGATATTTATGATAACATTTATTTTCAGATCTATGGATGGATCCCCGAAAATGCTGGAGGAGTTTACAAGTGTGATTTGCGTGAGGCCGACTGGAGCAGTACAAGAGTCGTACCCGAGCCGTCGTTGCTTATAGCTGTGACGCTCTAAATCTTCATGAATCTTTCCATTCTTTTTTTAGAAGTTACTGGTTACAAATGTTTAGAGAAAGATAATAAATTTTTAACCACAAACCTGGAGTTCTATGTTTTTTAAGGGTTATGGAACCCTTTGTCTCCGCACCGAACTCTTTTTTATTTTTTGTTTGCTGTTTTTTTTTCGGCGGTTTGCTCTCATTTCTCGTATAGATTTTCCTGAAGTCCTAAACCTTTTGCCGATCGCCCTCTTTGAGATATCCCCTCGTATCTTTCGACGCCTTGTTTTTTTGCTCGATAGATACTTCCGATTAATGTGATCAGATTGATCCATAACTATTTTAAATTAGTATTCAGGAAAAAACACATCCTATTGGGGAAATCTAGGCGGCAATGGTCTCGTTTGTATTGGTAGAGACCGAGACGCAAGATGTTCTTATGAATCTCATACAGTTCCTGGTAAGTGAGACTTTGTAGATTTTCTCTGCGTTTCTATAGATTCTATAGAATTGAACCATCCCAGGCTGGCAATTCCCTGAAATTCACTGTTGCCTCGGATCTGCGACGGCTTTTTGCTCGAACTTACCTCGACGTGGAAGGCAATGGTGCTGCCGACGTCTCTTCTTCAAGCGAAAATGTACCGGCGTCGAGGTTATTTTTTGCTTGTAACCCGTTTTAGTTGTGGTTTATCACTAATTTTTCTAGGCCTGATGTGAATTCAGTGGACAACAACACATCGCAACAGGTCCACAATGCGGTGTCGAACTTGTTCGGATTAGTCCCAAAGCCGGAACCCTCAGAATCCTCGTTCGTCCAGTGGGCCTCAGGTCATGTTGTACCCGTGGAAGTGAGTTTTGTCATTGTTTTCGCTCAACTATCTTTCATTGAACCGGTTTATTTAGTCCATGCATTCTCAACTGCTTTGTGGAGCCTCACCATATGTGGATACATATGCGTCAGTTAACGGATCATCGCTGGATTCCCGTGCCCATCAGATGTTCGCCGCGGAAGGGACCTCCCGGGCTCCGAAGCGACCCTGGAATCACCAAAGCGCAGTGAGATTATTCTTTCTTCTCCTGGATGAAGAAAGTCCAGTGTCATTAGCGAAGAATATACGTTTTAGCCTGCTCAAGCTCCTACTGCCATCGTTAAGCAAGAAGAAGCAGTTGAAAGGAAAGAAAAACTAGGTGAAGTCGTCTGTCAGGTACTTTGAATGGTTCATTTGTCTGTCATCGGTAAATCTTAAGCATACATAGTTTTTTTTTTTACCTAAATACGTTTTTAGATCTGTGGAAAGCGTATAACAATGCGACGATGCAACCTTCGACATCACGCAGCAGTTGTACATTCTGGAATCGAGAGGTTTGTTTATATACGTGATGTTCATGCAAATTATAGCTTACCCAATACTTAATCTGGTAAATTAGGAAATAATTAGAAAACGAGTTAAGAAAATGTAAGCGACCGTTTGCCTTCGAAAAGATTCCAAAAGAAGAGGAATTGTTGCTTCTAAACAAGATCACCACTTCTTCTAAATCTTATTAAGTGTGACATTTCTATACTAGATTTGTCCTGGAGTTATTTATCTGCTGGTTCAGTGCTTTACAAATTGATTTAATTGATCAGATAGGTTTTGTCTGGAATGTTGAGACTGGTAGTGTTTCGTTTCGCTTCTCTCTGTGTCTCATTTTCTCTATCTCCCCTGTCTGTCTGTCCGTCTATCTGTCTGTCTCCCTCTTAATCATTTTCTATCACGCGATAGAAGAGAACAGAAGGAGTTCATTTATCCAGTATGTAGGTCATACGAGACTGATGACAGTGATTAAATATTAGTATTGGCAACGAAGCCGGAAAGAACAGTCTTTGCCATTCTTCGGGACCGCAAAGTCGGATTCTGCTAAAATCCTTCCAAGAAAGAGGCTATCTGAAGCTGCTGGGATAAACTGGGATCGAAAAACCCCTCACACAAGTTGGAGTAGTGACGCTGGACGAGTTTCTGGATCTGAAATGGAACTTCGAACATGTTCATTATTGTTATAACCAAAGATTTACAATCCACCGAAGAAAAACGCTCTATATCAAATAGCCTGGCTGTTGTTGAAATAGTACTGCTTTTATTTTTCTTCAAATTGGTGGTAGGAAGGGAGAACAGAAATAAAAGTTGAAATTTTGGAGGACGAAAGACCAATCCGACGTGAAAGCCATATAATCCGGAGTCCGGTTGTTTCTGGTGTGATTTACTATAATACTTATGAAGGTGTAATCATTTCTTCTGAATTATGCTTGTGGTCAACTCAATTGTTTTACCTATGTGTACACGAGTGTGGCGTCTACAGCACGCGTTACTTTACACGTAACATGGCCCTCTGGTTGTCTGCGCATACACACTTTTCATAACCATTCTCGTCCTCGTCTCATGTAGCTGTTCCTGTTTTAACCTGTTGAAACACGTGCAGTTTCCTGTGTTTAAGCCTCATGGATAACATTAAGACCCTTGTTATAGATTTAACCAATCACTGAGTGAAAAATTTTTTTCTCGAAAAAACTTTGGATTTTAGTTAATGACGAGGAATATTTGCAGATATGCGTGCCCATGTGGTTATGCGAGTGTACATCGAAATGCAATCATTCGTCACATGTTGAAGCATGCAGCGGTTGAAAGCGAGAAGCACTACGAGTTCACTGATCTCCTGTAAGTTGTGAAGTCCTCTTGAAAGACGTTCTCAACTCCTTAAATTTCTAATAATTAGTTGCTGGATATTGTTTTGAAGAATTCTGGAATTTTCTTCTAATTTTCAGGACGCCAGTTGAAGCAGAGCGCATAGAAAAACTCACAGAAGAATGTTTCCGGGAATACAAAACGATTCCGCGTCACAACGACGATGAGCTGACGAGAACTCTGGAAAGCTTGGCCAGTGGTGTAGGTGTCAGCATGCAGGAGGAACCAGTACGACATGAGGAGATGGATAACTCGTCCCAGTAAAATGATGCGTCGTGGATCAACGCGCTTCTACATATTTTTTGGATTTCTGTTGTTCCTAGAGCTTTGTCGAGATGTGAAGCTGTATTACTGGTAATTGTACGTTATATTACAATACGGCTCCTATTCTTGTCCTAAAATTTGAGTCTGATGGAGAAATCTGAAAAAAAAACCGTTGGAAGTGGACCAAATTAAATTTTAAAACTGCTGAACCTCTCAAGCACCTGCTTTAGAGCTGAAACACATTGTTTATATAGATGTTTGGAATCAAAAGTTTGAGCGCTTTCGATTTGTGGATTTGTAATCTGATTTGGTCTATTCCCCAAAAAGAAAAATATAACGTTTTCAGACGGATTGGCCCGTCAGATTCGGATTTTGGGACAAGAATTAGGAGCAATATTTTTTGTACATATCTATTCGTTGTATATATGTTTTCAATTAAGCATTATTTATTCAAACTGCTACAAGTTTGCTTATAAAGCTGTGTGAAAAACGGATTGTTCATGCAATTTCCTGGTTAAATTTTTATGTGTTTCCATGTCAATATCTAAGATCAGAATCAGAGTTGCTAAGGCGTTACCATTCGATTCTGAGTTCATGGTAAAGCATGTGTTGATACTATTGAGGGAGGGGCAGGGAGGGGGGGGGTGGGGTAGGGGGTGGTCGGTTGGGTGTTAGGTAGGTAGGGTAGGTTACGGTAATTAGAGAGAAGTAGAGTAGGACGTAGTT
>KN729564.1:1810-16440 GCA_000816745.1 Ancylostoma duodenale | reverse complement strand
TAGTAGAATTAGCTATAATATATGGATGATGATTAGTAACTAGACATATAGAGCAGTTTTGACCGCATTTTACTGTGTTGTTATTATTACCAAAATTTTGTAGAGTATTTATATTGTTTACCTTACTCTTATAGAACTGAGTAGACCTGAAATAGGTTTTAGCATCGAAAGTTATAGTTTTTTTAGACCAAAATTAACTGCAAGAGGCCGGCCTGTACCCGAATGCAGTTGGGGAAGGTAGTTTAGCAGGGCTGCTGCAGGGCTACGGCGAACCCCGTGTGTGTTCCAAAGAATGAAAAGTGAAAGAGTGAGTAAAGGAAATGAAAGGGACTTTTGGGGCCGTAGGAGCTATTCCCCTGCCCACTCCTACAGTTAGTACCCATCAAAAGTCCCCCTATTTTTTTTGGAACAAGAGGTATGGCCCTCTTATCAACGAATGGTTAGGAATGAGTAAAGGACTATAAGCTTCCGATGAACAGAAAGTGAAGTAAACGTGTATGTGTATATGTGTATGTGTATGTGTATGTATGTATGTGTGTATATGGATGTATGTGTATGTGTGTATGTGTATGTGTGTATGTGTATGTGTAAATGTGTATGTGTGTATGTGTGTATATGTATAGGACAAATGTAATGAAACGAGCCCAAAATAGGCCGGGATTGGACATAATAGAATGAATGTGAAGGAGTAGTAAGGTAAACAATACAAATGGTTAGTTATATAATAGCAATATGATAAACATAAAGGACTAATAGGTCAAAGTTGCAAAAGGTTCTATATGTAACTGTCCATTGCCTGAGTATCTTATACAGATACAGAATTACAGTATCAGACAAATTTTAGGAATGATGAAAACCCAAAGACATACGTTTATAGCACTTTAAGTTTGCCATAAGATCTGTTATAATTCGTTGAATTTAACTATGAATACTCGCGTGTTATATTTCTACCACGTTGTTAATCCTAAAAATCATAATGTAATATTATAGTTTAGGCAATAACGTCATGTTGTCCGAGGAAGCAGTTAAGAAGCGGATGGAAACATTCCAGGAGGATGTGAACAAGACGTTAATAGACTGGATTCGTATCACTGGTCTAGTGAATTCAGAAAAGAGAAAACTCGATAAGTTGTTAGAAGATTTTGCTAGGGATATATTGAGGTAATTAGCAATTAGTAATAACAATTAGAGAGAATGGTTTATTATAACTAAAGTTATAGGTATCCTATTGAGTTTCCCCATCCCTTCAGTTGGCCCACAACCGCAGGGTTTGCTGGTAATTGCATGGCAATAAGGGTAAGTATTCTACTGAATATTCAAAAAAATGAAATAACTCTTGTGTTTTTTAGACCCGAATGTCATACAATTTTTGGAAATTCTTCATGTCCGAAGAAAGAAAAACTCTATACGAATATAACCGCAAGAACGGGACTGACATCAAAATCAATGGAGAAAAAACCGTATCACTTCAGGACCAAGATCGGTTAGGGTGAGGAACTTATTAATAATAAAAACCAAAATTATGTTGTACCTGAAATGCCGGTATTCCAGACTATATATACGAAAGTATATAAGAAGTGAGTATAGTAGGCTGAATAAGAAACCTGTGGAAGTAACCATGAGGAAAGGCGTTCTGAAGATAGGAGACTTTCCGGTATGTGCATTAAGAGATAAAGCGATAAAGAGTGGTTACTTGAAAAATGTACGTGGATAATACACGACTAGTTAATTACGGAAAGTATAAATTAACTTTATAAAGAGTGAATAAATAACTGGGTTAATGTATTATATTATACTAACAGAGATAGTATAAGATGATATGAAGTTAAAGATAACAAAGCATGATATTTATTTTAGACTGTGAAACCTGCTGTAGCAGCTGTGTTGTTAGATTTGGATTTGAGTGACTGGACAGGTCTACCTCTAGATAAGTTGCTGACAGATCCAGAAAAATCTGCTATAGAGGTGAGTAAATGCACATAATTTGCAAAACAACACAATGCCTTATTAACTACAAATTAAGAAAGGATAGATAAAAAGAGGATCGATGCTATTACCGGATTTAACCGCCGATAGCAGAGATACGAGCCAGCAAAAGGAAAATAATGCAACGGAGAATGATAAGGTACTTAGATTGTATAAATAAAAATAAAAACAACATTAATAAAACAACTAAAGTATTACCTTATTACTTCTTCGACCGCCGCTGATCTTGTTCCGGGAAATCAAAACTCCTCGATAACGAAGAAGCGTGAGATAAGTGAAACTTTAGGGGACCACGAAGAACCAATGAACAAGAAAGGGTACAAAAAATAGTTAGGAAATTGAATTATTAATTAATAAAACGTTTTATAAATAAGTAACATGTTCAAGAAATAAACGGTTTTAATGAATAAGTAGACTGTTCAAGAAATAAAAGTTAATTAATTGAGAAGACTAAGTATGTAAAGACAGAACAGTAAATTGAAAAAGCTCCAAAAATAACTGTCCATGCGACAGCACGGCCCAATTGGCCGAAAAATTAAAGCCCAGTTGGGCTGTGAGGTATACACCTCTAAAAAAACAAAACGAATGAATCAATACATCAAATTAGTAAACCCATAAAGGGTCCCAACTTTCAGTAGGATCGGGAAACCCTCGAGTCACTACTAAAAGTTGGAGCAATCAATAAATAGAAACTATTCTATAAAAGAAGGGTACAAGAGAAAAAATCGAAAAAAAAATAAAAAATTGTCCGTTTCGTTCCTTCCCTTAGACGGACTACAGGAAAAAGAAAGAATAACAACCTCCCCCGGAACTCCTCAGTAAGGAGGGGAGGTTGTATTAAGAAAGAAACTAACCTGAATAGTCCTTGTAGCAGTGCGACGGCAGCATTCTCCATCCATCGTTGAATACGTGCAGAATAGGCAGAAGTAGTGAATAGTGGAGTAGCAGCCAAATTGCGTGGCATGGAACAGATACTCAGGGAAGATCGGCCCGGATGCGAAAATACGATTTGCGTCGCAACGAAAAACGCATAGAAGTGCAGTTCGATTAGAGCACGTTATTTTGTATTGGAGAAAAAGCCAAGATTGCAAGAAATTATTGTTAATTGTGTATATATATATGTGTGTATGTGTATGTGTATGTGTGTATATGTGTGTAAGTGTGTATGCGTATGTATGTTCCTACACAGGTCACTTGGAGATAGCCGCAGGTTCCTTGGAAATAGCTTCATCAGGGGTTGAACAGGGTAGGAGAGGCGGATGTAAATCTAGACTTAGATGAAAACGAACGAAAAGGAACAGAGAACCATTAATGGAATGCATAAATCAAAAACGGAAAGCGCCTAGAAAGGAAGAGAAAACGGGGAACAAACCTGTACTCCTGGGATGAGTTGTGAAAGGCAACTAATGAAAAAGAGCGATATCTGAGAGAATAAAAGTGTTTCCGTGGCCTTACCATGTGTTAACTGAGAAGGCGTTCTATCAACTGGGGAGGATCGACAAGCATTGGAAGTGGTGGATAATTCTGCAGTCCGTATGCAGTTGCAATTGTCAACTACTTGCTCGACAATGCTTACTTCAGGATTGAGGGAAGAAACATTGTGCCTACTGCGCCGTCTTCCAGGTTCTCCAGTGAAGAAACCTGCCGCTCGGATGCTGGAGATGCTGAAATGTTCACTTTCGGGTCCAGCGCTTGGGCATCAGCCCCACCGAAGCTGCACACCCATATCGAGTCACTGGCACAGTAGTCGGTTGTCCTGAAAACGAGGACGTGTGAGGACGTGATTACCCTATGGAGGAACACTAAGAAAGGCAAGGAGGAGAAAACAGGAACGGTGACTGTAAGTGGAGCCGTAGCTAAGGTTTCGATAACGTGAGGGCAGAAGCGAGTTGGGAAGAAGCATAAAGCGATGATGTGATGATCCAGTCGGCTGGGAGGGGGAATCTTATACCACGGGTGGAACGTAATGTATTGGGAACAGACTCATAGGATTGAGATGAGGCAAGGAGATATGAGGCGAATGCGCTAATCAGTTGAGGAAAGGAGGCTTTGTTTTGAGATTAAATCAGATAAGGACGTATTTGCATCGGCGAACTTTGTAGTCACCATGGGAGTGAAATGTTCGGTAGATGAACGAAAGGAATACAGTACTGATGATTCGCTCGCTGATGCGGCGCAAACCTCGTCGTTGTTACTGATCAGACGCCGGACGTCCAAAAGCCTAGCCAGGAACAATGCGGTTTCCTCTAAGGAAGTACCAAGTTGCGGAAATGACAGACGAAAACTCCATTCACAATGAAAAGAAAGGAGGAGAAAAAAAAAACTGCGATCGGGTCGAGTCCAATGTGATGTACATAGTACACAAAATCAGAGTTGGGTGCTTCGCGCTCCATTGGAGTGACCCCGCACCAAATAACCTTTCGATGCTTCCAGAAGCATCTTGTCACTGCACCTATCAAACCTGACCATCCATGCATGGGGAAGTTGCGCGGTCGAAATCATAGAACTCCGAAATACAACGTCACAAACCAGGTGCAAAGAATCCGCACTCCTAGGCTAGCCACAAACCGAACCATATCAAATGGGGCCCAATACTCTTGACATAAGGAAGAGATCATCTTGGAGATATTTGGGTACGAAATATAGAACCTAGTGGCGAATCAAGAAAGAGTTGCGAGAGAAAGTCGAGAGATAGGCGATGAAGAGCACAGCGCGGAAAAATATCGTGAAAAATAAAGCACTGTAACAGAAAGAAAGAAGCAGCAACAGGAAGTGGTGAAGATCTTCAGAAGTTTGTCACACAGCGAGAGAAAAGTGAGAGGTGAACGAGTGGTAAGAATAACGCAAACTTAGGATGGAGCGCTCCCATAGTTGTATCCTAAGACTGCTCAGCAGAGCAAGTATAGAAGGAGAAACTTACCCTGGTGGGTCCTCACTCGATCGAGACGTCTCGCTGCTACCAGTTATATTAGTGGTATTCCCGCGTTGGACGGTAGCTACGCATAAGCAGTAGAAGGTTTATTAACAACAGACAGCGACAGGAATACAGCACTGGAAGATGTGTCGGAGTTCGATGTCCGGAGTGGAGGCGGCGGGGTCCGAGGTTGTGAGGAACACCTCACTCGTTTTCTCTCTGCTTGTCCATGGCTAGTCTTGCTGGCCTTATATGCGAGCCGTCGTTCGCCCATTCCCTGTTATCAGCACTATTCATCTCTGGCTACAGTGATCGTGCTTTGAGCTTATCTGCTAAACTAGCTGAACTCTTACACAGGGAACTCCAACCGTTTAAGCCCCCACTGATTAGCGGAGCACGTCATGCCGGCTGTCATAACCCACGCAAGTCCTTATGTTTCCTACCATGCCAGTGTGCATTCAACTGTACCATAGACGCCTAGTCGTTTGGAGTTCGCATCCTCTCCTGATTGCTGGTTAGGCTGGCGCTACAGTCCACGTGGAGCGCAGCACCTTGCTTTCTCAGACATTCGAGCAACACTAGTCTCGGTGAACGAGGCCTGTCACGCCCACCGACCGCTCACAGCAGCACATCATCAAGTGGATTGCCGAGAGCAGCAATGCTGAAATAGGCCCGCCCTTCTGCAGTCGCTATTGATATAGTGCTGCGGACGCGAAAAATCGGCCAAAAAATGAAATTGTGTAATCAGTAGTGCTGGAAATCAGTGGCAGTATCGTGATATTGTATGCCCAGAGAGAAAGACAATATCACGATACTGCGTTTTCAAATTTGAATCGTCGCGGGCATTTTCGAAAATGCCGCGAGCGTTCGCAAGAGGCTGGCGATTTTCGAAATTCGCTTCACCATTTTTCGTTTTCTGTTGTATTTCGTGTCGCTATTCGTCGTGTTCTTGTTTGATGTCGTTTCTTTCGTGCTCTTTTCGCTTATACTATCGTGATTGCTTGTTTTGACCTAAATGTAACTGTTTTTCAGGCATGCGACTAACTGGAGAGTCCAGGTTCACGGACGTTTTCGACATTGAAGTGATCGGAGACCGAACTCGCGCGCTGGATATCATCATCGTCATGAAGAATTACTCCAAGCTAGAGGTAAGGATGCTTTGGAAGTTTTCATTTATGGAGTTTTTGCGTACTCCGTCCGCGAACATCGTAAACCAACGATGTTCGCTCTGATTTTCTTCTGTTTTGTCTTCTGTCTTCTACTTTGTGTTCTCATTTCTCTTCTTCTTTCCTCATTTCTCTCTCTTGTAGTTTCCAGTGTGTAGATTGGTGGAGTTTTTGCGTCCTCCGTTCGGACCATCGTGAACCAGCAATGTTCACTTTGTTTTTCTTCTGGTTGGTCTTCATTCTTTACACTTGTGCCTTCATATCTCCTCAAGCTTCCATTTCTATATCTTGTAGGATATTTCGATGATTTGTTCAGTGTAGTTTCTGGGACTCTCCATAGTAGATCCGTGAGTTGAAAATGGGAATGTTTTTCCTGTTGTTCTTCGTTTCTTATTGTTTGGATCATTTCTTTTCATTCGTATTCGTGACCTTACGCTTTCGGCATGATGTGCCACATGGGACATTCGCGGTCCCTCGTGCACGTGTTTGTGCTGGACCAGTTTGTGCCCACAGTTTCGCGCGTCGCACCGTGCGTATCAGCCGGTTGAGCACTTTGTCGCGAATGTGCTAAATCTTTTTTGGATCCTTCCACTTTTTGTTTTTAATGTGTACATGACATCCTTGCTTCTCGTTGGAGATGCGCATAGACTTGCGCCGCTTGATCTTGAAAATCTGTTGAGAAATGAATATCGCTAGCATTACTTCTGTAGCTAATGCTTCCAGCCACTTTCCAGCAAGCCAGTCAGTTTGTGGAAACAGCGAATGCCTCCTGCAGTTGTGGGATCTCCATCACTAATTGTAACGCGCCTTGGGTCTCGTGTAGAACTTCTTCGATTGGTTTATAGTTAATCCGAATAGGACAAAAGGCCTAGGAAGGACATCCACAGTGTCTAGATTCGTCTGCGGCTGGAGGTTACTCTGAAGAGGTCTCCTAAAAAGTTTGTCGAGGTCAATACTCACGCACTCGAGTCATGCGAGCGGTCGGCGATGACTATGTGAGCATCTGTGGCCCGCGACAGCGGCGAGAGCTCTCACGTTTTGAGTATCAAGTAGAGACGTCCACTGGGTTCAATGCATGATTATGCGCGATTTGATCCCGTTTCACAATTGCTTTGGTTTTTATCGTTTCTGGAATGGAATCCTATCAGGCCGAACTCGTATTTTCCTCAGTATCGAGGAGACATAGAAAGCCCTGCTCAGCTGTTGTAGAACGGAGCCATGCCTATTTTTATTTTCTGTTTTTAGCTCTGAAGGTTGGCTCATTTTCCTGCAACTCGCGAGTCTACCCTTCAATGAGAAGAACAATGAAAACAGTACCTTAGCAGTGGTCATGATCGCGGTCAACTTGGTCTTGTTTTTTTGTTTATTGATGCATCGTTTTTCCTTGTTTTCACTTTTGTCATCTCGTTTTGTCGTCTTTTTTGAGGGTTTTTGAGTACCACTCATTCCATCTTGCAGGGCGGATGTTCGGCAACACGTGATGAAAAATGTTCATCGGCTCCCGAAGCCAGTGAGTTCTCTCTTATAAGGAAGGGAAAGAAACTAACCAGATTCCTAAGTTTTCAGAAACGACGACACCTCATCCCGAACACGGCTAATCAAGAAATGGTCGACGAGATCAATGAGCAAATGGACCAACTTCCCGTTGCGGACACCTCGACTAGACCTTCAATCCGCTAAGCGTGAGTGGAAGCCACGTACGCTTCATTTGAATTCGACGGCGGCTTCAATCTGTGTCTTCTTTGCTACACTTTCTTGATGTTTCATTTCTTTTACTGTAGTACTTTCTCTAATATTCCACTCGTTATCGTCGCGCTACTGCAACACGGCTTTTTTTTGCTGTTTCCGTTGTTTCCTTTTTTGTATGAGAGATGCAAGAATTTAGTCAGTGACACACATGGTTGCCGTTTGCAGTAACGCCGCATTATAATTGCCATTCTCGATTACGACGCTCTCTATCATGTCGAAAATGTGGATTTTTTGAATATGAGCCTGTTTTTGACTTTTCTAGCTGTTTTCAATGTCTGACTACTTCGCGTTTTTTGCTGATCGATGCTGGACCTCCAGAAATTTTGCCGATCTCTTCTCGTGATTCTAATCATTTTCACCAAAGCAGCTCTCACCTCCTGCCTAATCAAAACTGGTTCCTTCCGTTACCTCACTGAGCAGATACTCATTTCCGGTTGCTGGGGTAGAATGTTAACATAAAACGCCTCCTTTTTGTGTGATCCCTACCCCAACTGAAATTGATCATCCCGCATCTCGCCTCTCCAACTCACTTAGATACAACCTCCGCTACCTGTTTTTGGTTTTCCGCCGAAAAAAAAAACTTCTGACCGTTCCTAACGATCTACACTAACGTCAAGTTTAATCGCGCCTCCATGTCTTGGACATTATCTTGCTTACTGTACCCGATTCTAAGGTCTTCTTATCCAAAATTAACTCAGTTACGTGCCTTGGCTGACAACCAGGCTTAACGGGCATAACTCTGGGCTCATCGAACGCTTTTTCTATATGTTCCCCTATATTGCCAGTAACACGTCTTTCCTGACTTTAACTACTCGCCTGCATCGCTTTAATACTACTAAGTACACTCACTCGATACTTGTCGCTCATCGAATCTATTCTTTGCCCTTACGTTGCCGTTCTAGTCTCTTGCATATTTTATTCCATTGTCAGTTTGACTGAAGCCGTTATGTTTATTTTGTTATGTACAATGCCTACATTATGTAAGTGTCGGAACTTTCACGTGAAGTTTTTTTTTCTGTAGACGGTATATTACTTCTGTGTATCTAGCAAAAAAAAAACACTTGTAGGTTCACGTGAAATTTCCAACACCATTTAACTGTTCTTCCATTTATATGCCTTGAATTTGAAGTTTATCTTTTCTGTTAGGTGCTGAAATTCCACTCGGAGCCACCTCATGTTGTGACTGCTCTTCGCTTTTCAGACTTAAAACTTAATTCTTACATACTCGCTGATTTGGGCTCAGAGTGAACTTTCGGCACTTGCTCAAGTTCCTTATGTAATTTGTGCGAAGTATTCTAAGCATCTAATGTAATCACGCGAAGTTTATGCAATGTTTTTGGTCAATCTTGACATCTTTGGGCGGTTCACTATCTCTGAACTTATTCTTGAACTCATAAACTTCGCGTGAGTTCTACACTATAGCGTGTCTTATATCTGCTTAGAAGTGCATATTGTGTGTTCTCTATGAGTTTTTTGCTCATTAGGTCATATTTCCATGTTGAATGTTGTTTTTTGTTGAATTAATGAATTTTGTATTGATGAATTTTGTAGTTTTCCTGAGTACACCATCGCGGTGACGGGTCGAAAGCCGCGGGGCCGCTCTTGCTATTCTAGCCTTACAGTGCTGCTACACTTAGGTCCGCGGGTCCGGTGGGGCCCGCGGACCTGAGGAGGAGCACCTAGCGAGCGATAATATCAGTACACCAGGGCAAGAAGGGCCATTTTGGACCCAAATTTGCGGCACCTAGGGGGCTACGTTTTCAGTACTTCAGGGCTAAAAGGCCAAAATTAACAGCACTTCAGGGGCCACACTATCACGACAATCCTGCTCAAGGGCTGCAACTTTCACCTATAATAGGGCGACCATATCGGCAGGAGTAGGGCGCGCTGATTAGCACTACTGATCAAGTAAAGTCACCTCTGCAGCTCTCCAAGAAATGACATGCGAGAAGAGCCGATATTGGCCGAGACTTGAGCTACTTGAATGTCTGAGTTGGAAGGGCATATCGAGCGTGGGCGGTGCGTCGTCTCGGTCGTCGACGTTGGCGATGGGCTATCGCCAACTTTGGCGACTTACAGTCATCGAGGTAGGCGACGAACCATCTCATGTTGGCGACTGTGACATCGGTGCATATCGATCGCATCGGTCGCAGATGTTAACGATTCGCCTTCGCCAATATTGGCGGTTGTCGGCCGCATTCGTTTGAGACGGCGACCAAAGGTGCTACACTCCATGTGGATTAGTGCCAGCCAAACTGGAAACAACGAGATCAAATGATGCCCTCAAAAAACACCAGCACCCCGTTTTCAAGCGCATTTTCTACCTTTGGCTTCATCATTGCAATTTGTTTACTTCTCTCAGAAACCACTGTTTTGAGGCAATGGAAAACAACAAAAAACGACGTTATCTAATCTGTTGAGAATTGGATGATATCAAAGCTTTCAGGCGAGTCACAATTCCTTTCACTGACACTATGGAATAGAATCGCAAAAATCGATACCCGATATTCTCGCTTTTCTTTTTTTTTTATTGAAGACTCTCACTCTCTTGCTGCCATTTTCGCATATCTTAAGGTTGTTTTAATAATTTTCACCCCATTTCATGTTTTCTTCGTTCTCTAGCGTTTCGCGGTCTTCCTGGTCTTCCTATTGCTTTCTACATTCTTCTCAGATGTTTCTATTGATTTCTTCTTCAACAGTGTTCTTTTTTATCCTCAAAAACAAAAAAAAAACTGGAAGGAATCACTCACAAGGGTGGCCTTCTTCTGTGGAAGTTTTACCTTCCAGTGAAAACAGGAAATTGCAGTAGCCATAAAGAAGAAAGCCACATACAGAAACATATAAATGGAATGAAGTAGACAGTAGGAAGACGATGAAATGTTTAAGAACGGGGAAACCATGCAATAGGAAGAAAAAATTCAAAAAATGGACCTCAGGAGAACAGGAAAAACTCTTCTCACCTTGTTTCTTTCATAGTAATCGGTAACTTTCCAGTCCCTATAGTAAACAAGCCTGTTACATGAGTCATCAGATGCCAGCCCTTCTTGGAAAGCAGCGCACAGCTCCGTTAGAACTTCAACGCAAACAAACAGAATTCAACTTTCTGTACGTAATATACTTGCAACCGAATCGAATATTTATTCGGTCATTCGAATAAATTATTCGAATAGAATCATTCGAAAATTCGAATATTCGAAGTTTCCGTTTTTCGAATTTATTCGAAATTCGAATATTCGAAAAAGAATATTCGAAAACATTCGAATATTCGATTTTCGAATATTCGATTATTCGAATACTCGAAATTTTTTGGAAAATGTTCAAGTATCGTACGTAATAATGCAGCCTCAAAGTTAGGACGCTCCTGCGATGGGCCGTCTCACTACGTACGCCCAAAAAGCAAACTTTTTAAGCGCCTATCAAAAGAATTACATCGTCGGTATGCGAACTTATATGCGCAGCTAAGAGTCGATGATACAACCAAAATGAGCGGGTTCTTTGAACATAAGAAGTAGAAAAATAAGAATGGTGATGAAAAACGCCAAAGTAGAAAAACCAAATTCAAACGATACCGTCCCCACCTAGTGGTATTCACGCCCGATCTTGGTGCGAAGTCATTGATGTCCATTATGGAAACTGCGCGATTTGCTGTGAGAACTGTAAAATAACTTACTTACAATTACGTAAAGGACTATTACCTAGACGAGTACAAGGTACAAGGTTTTTTCAGGGTCTAATTTTCAGAAAATCACTGAATACAACTACTTCCGAAATGAAAGTTAAACGTAAAACCATGTGCGGATGTGATGATACAAGACCAATAGTTTCTTACTCTATCTCGCTCACATCTATATGAGCTTTTCCCGATTTTTCCTCTCAGATATTGGGTTGGCGGAGAAGTTTGTTGGGTATATTTTCGAAACCTTATGAATTCCCCTAAACATGGTGCGAAAAATATAGTCCATCAAGACGAATCTGGCTGATTTTCGCAACGCTTACCCTCGTTCAGCGTAGTTATCTTTAGCATTCTATCACTGGATGGTACGTAAGAGATAGCTAACGATAGCAAAAGATCATGAGACGGAAGCAAAGATGACAATGTGGACAGATGATAACCGTTGCGGATATCAACCAGGTTTATCCTTACACATTACAAAGATGGTAACGAACTTTCAAGATGGAAGAAGAGAATTTCAAGACGGTACTTTCATTCCCCTCATAACATAGTCAAGCTGTTCCATCTAGCCTAGACCTTGAAGACTCTGCCCAGTTAAAACATAGGAACTACTCTATCTATGATTCATATAGTTGAACAAGCGAACTATATCGAGATACCGGTTCGCGGAATCATCAGCACCTCTACATCACGAAAACTCACCGATTTAAGCTCAACATGATGAATACAGCAATGACGACGCCGTGAACACACAAGTGCACGAAACGACTCGTCGCTCTAACCGTTGCACCTAAAGCAGAATGGGTTAAACATACAAAGAAGCAAAAGAAACCCATCCAAGACATAACCAACAAGAGAGGTACAGTGGCTCAGCAACTCACTCATCCGCTGGGAGCATTACTCATTAAGTACTCAGCGCGGCGGCCGCGACAAATGAATGATCACTATCGATAGTTGCGCGCAAACTTCACAGCGATATCTCACGGCCGCAACCAACCAATTATTTAGAGATAAAATCCATGCGATTTGCCGAAACGGCGGTCCCCTATAGCTGCGTGCTTTTGGACATCGCGAAAACCCACTTCCATGTACGCTTAGAGTGAATAAGAAAAGATGAACGTCGAACAAAAGAAATACCATGTCAGAAGTCCTTTCGTGGAAAACTTCAACTGCGCAACCGTTACAGGCAGCGTCAATCACGATCGATACTACTGCGGGGCACCACCCACGTGTCTCGTCTGGATGCTCTGGATGTGGAGTGCTGCCTCGCCAGCGCCACGTGGGTGCTGCGGCGCTCCACGCCGCAGTAGTACCGATCGTGATTGACGCTGCCTGTAATTTCATCGTGGAAGAGGGTGCGAGCACTGATAATTTCCTAGAACAAATTATAGGAGCCTAAAAACATCCATAGGATGAACGAATATTGCTGGAATCTTAGAGTATAAAACAGAGTAATTGTAATAAAATACCTTGTAGTCGACAATGATAAATAGTGGGTCCATCACAATACCTTCTACTGAATCATCGCCACCAAACAGAAACCTCCATTCACTAAAAACCTTTACTAAACATTTCCGGGTAGAAACAAACTCAGAAAATAAGTGATAAGGTGGCCAAATATCTCTACGACTTCGCAGAGGCATGTCTATGTGATTCGCTAGAAGTAATTATGAAACCTCTTTCTTGTTTCAAAGGTTTTGTACACTAATATTAATAAGTGGAAGCAAAAGACGGCCTGCTAGCTCAACAGTGGGTCTATGACTTCGCCCGGAATTATGGCTGCAAGACGGTGTCGGCAGGCTGGTTCAATCTATGGAAGATGTGTGCCTGCTGGATTTCTTTAACGACAGTGAGAAAACATCGAAATGGAAGCAATTATACTTAAAAAAAACATTAGAAGTTGAAGAGGAAAAAGTAAAAATCAGATCAAACAACTGATCAGCCGACCGATACCACACCGTAACTGCTAACAAAGTCACACCCTCTGAGCTGGCCGATTGCACCTTTTTTTTTCTTTCGCTATGGTAAACTTGAGCGGTCGAGAGTCGCAAAGGCGTTAACTGATAAATATGCGACGAGGGGAACACATCATGCAGTATGCGATATGCGTATATGCGGGGTTTGGTATCGTGCGTGAGCATTACTAGCAGGATAATCATACGATAGTAGGACCACTGTGAGACTTCGTTTTCAGCTCGTATCCGACTAACGACATAAATAGCCTAATTGCAAAAACCTTTGTGACTGTCATCATTTCTAGGTACTGCCCTGGTATTGTTCAAGTAACTGCACGAAATACTCTTGAATAATGAAATTACTAACATAAAATGCCTAACCTTCTCACCTGCCTGCTGTTATTTGATGAGATTCGTATAAAAGAGTAACGTATTCTCGTAAAACTCGTCAAGAAAAATCATATCAACAATATTTCCGAGCCTAAACAAGGATTATTATTGGACATAAAATTTTAATAAACTTTTAATAGTAACTAATACCTTCCTTTTATTGAACTTCGTCGTTAATTATGCTTGCATGACACCAAGTCCTAGCAACAATTTTTGATTAACAGCAGCTTCAACCAGTTAGAAGAAAATGAGGTAACTAAACCCACTTGAGGATCCATTTGTAGTCCAATGGAATGAGAACTCGTTGCGGAACAAATCACAAGAAAAGAATTTTTCATGCAAAAAGAGGGACAGCCATTGAAAACAGAGAACTCCACTAATCGGCACTATGATGTGAACACCCACGAAAGAGCCAGAATGACGAAACCAGGAAATATTGAATTTTAAACCTAATCAACTGCAGCATGAAGTTTGGCAAAGTGAATCCATCTCCAATCAAGATTTATGCTACTAGCGCCCCTTCGGGACGCTAGAAAGTGGGGTGGGGCAGCCACTTGGGGCATGCGCAAAAGCTTCGTACTTGCCAAATCTCTAGAGAATTGATAAAGAAGCAGAACCAATCTTTAACTGGGCCCAAACATGAAGTCCTTCTTATGAGTTGAGTATGAGTATGAAAAGTCCGTTCTCCCTTTCTCCATCGGTGGACTCATATCCTGGCGTTCCCCACACCATTGGGCCACGGCGGCCCTTTCTTCATCGGTGGACCCGTATCCTGACGTTCACTGTGCCACGGTGGA
>KN729563.1:0-12212 GCA_000816745.1 Ancylostoma duodenale | reverse complement strand
AAGAGTAGTCCTTGATTTTGCTCGGGCTGAAAACTTTCGGTTTATTGGTATCTACTCCTCAGTTTAGACTAGAAAGTTGGTAGCTTCTTACGAACAGTGGTCTTGACTTTCACTTTCTCATAGGTCGTATGTTTTGACGATGCATTCTAATGTAAGAAAATAAAAAAAATGCATTTTAGAGGTGCGAAAGTAGATAATTAGCAGGGATCTGTTGTGGTATTGTCGTAAGGCGTTAAACATGAAATTGTTACTGAAATTGTAATAGAAAATTGAAACTGATTGAAGATGTTGTTTTCCTTGTCCTAGCCCATTTTCATCCGGAATTGAATTATTACTGATTCTATTGTTTAGGCGGTAGCCGGGCAATTCGACCTACCAATGATACAGCTGGCTGCCACAGAACTGGTCTCCGGTGTTTCAGGAGACACCGAAGAGAAGATTCGTCAGCTGTTCATCATTGCAAAACAGAGCGCTCCGTGCGTATTGGTGAGTTAGCGATGAGGTGTGCAGTGTTTACTCTGGTATATTTGTGTTAACTTGTCGTGCTTCCTCCGGTGATTTCTGCTTCACTTGCTCGTAACTAACGTTGTTCGACTGTAATGTGGTGTACTTTAGATTTTGGATGATATCGATGCGATTGCGCCAAGACGTGAAACAGCGACGAGAGAGATGGAAAGAAGGATTGTCAGTCAGCTGAGCAATTCACTTGATGGTGAGATTTGCATTATATTTCTTCGCTTTGCTTCTCTCACTAACCTTGTATTTTCCAAATTTTTCTTTTTCTCGTTTTAGATTAGCACTATATGTCAGCTCTGCGCTATTGTTACTTATTTTGATTAAATTTTGTGTTTTCGTGCATATGTGGAGTCTTTGCACCAGCAGCACTGTGCATCAGTGAGGTGTTTGGCGCCTTAGAATTTCTCTTCTTCGAACCAAAAGCTCCATACTACTTCACACTTTTATTGATTGGGTCTTCATTTCTGTTCAGGCCTTGCTCATCCTGCTACTATACTTTCTGCAGTGCCTTTCTGTCGAACTTTACAACAGCATTCACTTATTCTGTAAATTTCCTTAGGGTTATCTGAACTCAAGACTGAATTTGAGAGGTGAATGCATAATTTTTCTTTTGGAACACCTTTGATTAGCCTGAGTATTCTTAGATGCGTAGGTTTGATAGGGGTGGAGATTGTTGGCACTCATTGGGAATATGGGAATATCAAATGCGCTGGTTTGCTATTGTTTAGCCGATACTTGTCTGTTATACTGGTTTTACCCTGGCTGCTCATTTTTTCCACTTCTTGGCGATTTTGTAATGGAAGTGAGCCAAGAACATGAAAAAATTAGGAAAGAGAGACAGTCTCACATACTACACTTTTCACCTGAGTTGTTTTACACCTCCTTGCTTTTCAGATCTTTTTGGACCACGGAAAGACCAGTCTATTCGCGACAAAATCCACATAACTGGCGATGGCGAAGTGATCCTCAATGATGAAGAACCAAAAAATGGTATGACCACCTCGACATTTTTGAAATCAGAAAAGTTGCTATGCTGCCGATTCACAGTCAGCGAATCAATTTTCCCTGTTTATTTGAAAGCCGTATAGTTCTTTGGTCAGAACACATTTGTCGACACAAACTATTGCTTCTAGAAAGCGCTCATGTGTTGGTGATTGGCACCACCAGTCGACCGGACGCTGTAGATGGTGGTCTGCGACGTGCCGGTCGTTTTGACTGCGAGATTTCACTGGGTATTCCGGATGAACAAGCTCGCCAGAAGATTCTGCAAACGGTTTGCAAGTAAGCTTTCCTTTGGCTCGTCAGTTTTTTAAGTCCCCTGTTCATTTACAAGTAGTTTTAAGCTTTCCATTCTTATTCTTTTTTCAAACATTGGTGTTTTCACTGCTTTGTCACTCACTGGTATTCTGGACATGTCAGCTTTTCCTTCGTTTTAACTTCTGATGACTCTTTGGAGCTTTTTTTAGCGCATAGCTTTTGAGGCTAAACTTATCCGAGAAGTACTGGTTATTTTTTTCAAGTTTTTCCAGTAAGTGCTGTTGTAATCATTGTTTCTTTTTGCAAGCTAATGATCTAGACTTGTATACTTGTTTTTTACTCGAAATATGTAAAGCTGGAACAAATAGGAATACTTTGTTTAGACTACCTCTGGACGATGATGTCAACATGAAAATGGTCGCAAGATTAACTCCAGGATATGTTGGTGCAGATCTGAATGCTCTGGTTAGAGAAGCAGCCAAATGTGCTGTTAACAGGTTGGATATGGTTTCTTTTATTCCGAAATTCCCAGCATTTCGCATATAAACAAGTATATCTCCTAGTGTTCTAGAAATACACTAGATCAATTTGTGTTTTACAGAATATTTGATACAATAGTCAGTCGAAAATCGTCGAAGAGACAGATGACAAATGAAGAGGTGAGGGAGGAGTTGGACAAAGGTAAAATATTTGAGCGACATTAGTGCTGTACTTGTTTTACGGTAACTGTTAAGATTTAAACTTTCAGTACTTAGCTGGCTCGAATCCGAGGACGATCCATCTGTGCTAGAGAAACTAGGCGGATTCCATGTGGCGATGTCCGATTTCGAACGAGCTCTAGAAAATGTTCAACCGTCAGCTAAGCGGGAAGGCTTTGCTACGGTGCCGAATGTATCGTGGCAGGATATTGGTGCTCTCAGTGATATACGCCAGGAGTTGGAATGGAACATTCTGGTTTGTTTCTAGTTGTAAAATTCACGAGTTCTTTTGCTTGCAATTGTCTGAGTTGCATGAAAACCAAGGGATAAGGCTCAAATTTCGTATTCTTGATGCTCTGGGAGCTATTTGAAGCAATTTTTGTCCCTTTTCTGTAAATGTTTTCTAATGGGTTTAGAAGTTTGACCTGCCATAGATTTTTCAGGGTTTATTTGCGGTTTATTTCATATAGTCAGACATAGGTCCAGCAATTAATATTTTGGTGTCCTTGACATTATGCGTTCGGTTTGCGGGGCACACCGTATGTGCACTATTTTCATGACAGCTGGTAATTGACTGGAAAGGCGAGACAATTGAGCATCAGCTCGATGATGACAATAAGCTGGCGACTTTTCTGGATGTTGCATGGGTTAATGAGGATTCAGCGGGACTGAGGGTTCTATTAACTTTAGTAGTTTCTTGTCAGCGGGTCCTAGATAAGTTTTCCTCGTAAATAGACATTTGTAGTAGAACAGCGTTGCTCCGTCTCCAGTATTTCTTGGTATATCGAAACTAAAAAGTACAGTACAGACGACTTGGGGTCAGCAAGGTGTGCGAGTATCAATTGCACGGAAGTGGTAACCCTGGAACTTACCAAGGAGGGAAATCTGTGCCCGTATTCATAGGTGCGAACGGGAATGTTCTAGGCATTCAGCTTACCTGCGCTGGCATGCATCATTGAGATCACAAAGGGAAGACTTGTTAACACTCCCAAATTTACCCGTTGTTGGCGTGGAAGTTAACACATTTGTCCTTCTTTGGGGGGAGGGGGGGGGTATAATCTCAATGATGCATGTACGCCCTAAAGTGGACGACTTTCTCGAGAAAATTGTGGTTTTCTCGTCTATTCTAACATTCTTTGACTAATCGCTCAACAGAGTACAGTCTTTCTTAAAAATCTTTGCCTCACGCCGCACTGCTCATCAGCTCATCCACGCCAAACCGCGTATGATAATGCACAGCTGATGTGGCGTGGATGAGCTGACGGGCGATGCGGCGTGAGGCTCGGATTTTTGGGAAAGACTGTATAGTCATTTTTACTTGAAGATCTGGTCCACGTCCCAGGAACAATCATGAAAAATTGTTCTAGCATGTTAGACATGTCTGGCTGTATATTTTTGCTCTTAGTCCGATCTTGTCAGAATATTACCGTGGTTTTTGGTATCAGTCAGAGTTGAAAGTATAAGAAACAGTGCCTGAATAGTGTCTGCTTCACACTTCATTTTCTAGTAGATTTTTTTTTTCCTGAAGGAAGGCTCGTGTGAAATGCAAGAAATGGACACCAGGCGATTTCGCGTCTTGGTTTCGTGCCTCACCTTTTAATTTGCATTTTTCCAATCTACTGTGATCTCCTTGTACACTTCCAGTTCTTAAAGTGGAGAATTGGTTACTCCAGTATTGGTTTAACGAGTAAGTAATAGTCCCGCTGATGTTAGGTCTCAGTGTTCTCTTTTCTCGTTATTCCATGTTAAAGTTCTGATCAGGAGCAATGCTCAAAGCCTAGTAGTCGGCTCGTGCACAGTAGCCGGCGCATCTATCGCTGCTCATCTACGCAACGCCCGCATGACCTGATTGGATTACCCTTGCGTAGGTCGCCGCAGACTAGCCGGGTGTCCGTTCGTCTGGCTGGGTGGCTGGCTGCCTAACCTGCTGCGTGGTGTCGCCGCCGTCGTCGTCGCCGCCGAAGCTCGTGCCGGCTCTGCGTCTCTGGCCGACACTGCCGGCATGCTCGTCTCGATGTCTAGCGTCTGATGTATCCGTCCGTCTGTGTGCGTGTGTGAGGCCGGCCTAGTAAAGGGCAGATGTACTAGGGTCAAATGGCTGTGTGTGTCCCCGAATGTGCAGTGTTCGTCAGCGAAGCGCTTCGAAACAATGAGGAGGGATCACCACAAAGATTGGTTGATGAGTGGAGGAGGATTTAATGTGACAGATGACGTCAGGGTGCGCATGAGACTGGGGTCTGGAGTGTTCTTGTTATTTCTGGATCTTTAGATGGTAGGTCTGGATGGTAGCACTCAGCTAGCGGAAGCGAATCATATGGTGAAAGAAAATGGGAAAAAGGCTTCCACGATATACAATCAATTTCACGCGCTGTGGTTTTTTGTGTACATTGACCGTGACGCGGACCTAAATTAAATACACAGTCGAAGTGGGACACTTAAGATCATTGATGCATTCGGAAAACAGTGATTACTCAAGAGAGGATGTGAAAAAGTAGCGGTTTTTACTATAGTTGGAACCTACGACAAATGCAGTTTATTTGGTGGTTTTTAAAGATATCTTTATCGTACAACCTTCAATTCTTTTCAAAATGTATTTTTGTAGTTGATACTTTTTGAATAAGGGAAAAACTTGTCAACAAACAAAGAAATTACCACGGATTACTGCCACTACCGCAAACATTTGCAATGGGAATCAAAGGAATAGAAAAGGGGAAATAAAAATTATATGAAAAGCAGGAGGGTTGTACTGGATCATACATAGTACACAGCACTTTCGTGCATGATGTGACAGCTATCTGTGAGGCGTCATGATCACTGAGACTTTGCAGTCAGCTGTTTCTGGCGTTACGGCGGTGCACCACTTTATCTTTATCTGCACCATGTTTCATAAGAATTTGATTTTTCTAAATCCCTTGCTAAGCCAGACATTAGATGTGTATCCAGAGCTTGAGAATCTTGTTGCGAAGTCAGTTTGACCATGTCCTTTGCTCTTCACGTGATGTCCTTTTGTGGCGTGATAATGGAGCGGAGATCCTGGAAGTGCATTAGTTGTCATAGTAGTTTGGTTGTAACTCAGTGTCGATATTGTTGTCACAAAAATTTTGGGGGAGATTTCTGGAAGCCTGGAAGCAGTAGGATGCGAAGTAGAAGAACTTACGCCTTCTGATTTCGTTTGTGTATTCCAAGTACGGTTATAATTTGGTTCGGTAACGTAGTTAAAATGTTACGGCTGGTTACTTACAAAATTATCTGCTAAAGTTTTGCATTTGGATGAATCTTTCTAGTTATTTTGAACAAATTTATTCCTATGCATAGTTTCAATAGCGAACGTGAGAATTGTAGCAGTAAAATTGCTGTTAGGCTGTTGTTGAATTACCGTTCACGACGTTGTTTTCCGCTGTCATGGTAGTTTCGTTGACGTATGAGATAGAACTCGGCTTTGTAGTGAGGAGATGGGGGTGATTATCGCTGTGGTGAAAACCAAGATATACATCTCGAAATCATCCTCATTACTATTACTGGTTAGGGTGGGAGTACTGACAAGATCTGAAGCCAGGCATAGTTTTTATATGGACAACTGACGCTGTTTAAGCAATTTCAGTGAACCCGTTGTTCATCACTGAAGATAATTGTCACAGTGAAAAAACGAACTGGTTAGGTCAGAGTTCAGAGGAGTGCTGGACAAGTCGTTTTACGGTCGTTATAATATTCACGAGACATACATATATTATCCTCTTTTGGTTTTTTCTACATTGTTATTGTCGTCCCTGATGAGTCTTTCATATAGGAAACACAGCTCTGAACACGAAACATCACTCTAAACAGGAGTATTACGCAAGTTTCTTTGCTTTTTATCATCTTCTTCTCTTCCTTCCTCAACTTTTTCCACTGAAAATGTTTGAGCTGTTTTTCACTTGTCAACCAGTTCCGTGGACGATTTCAAAGCCAAATCATGTTTGAAAAGCTGTAGTCTGCTACAGAAATGACGATATTTGAGTATTTGTGCATGTTTTTCGCCATTCTTGTCTGCCTCTTCGAATACCGCACTCTTTCACACGTTCGTTGTTTCTCTGTTGTCTCTTCAACCATCTTCCTTCCTGAAATTGACCAAAACAGTTAGAGCTTTTATTTTAAAATTGGTAGGAGAATTCATAAAGGAGTTACGAATCATTTTCATGTTTGTTGTGGGCTGTCTTTTTTCTAATACGGTGCCATATTTTTTGGTCTGCAATAAGAATGAATCACAAAAATATTTAGAAAATGAGGTCAATTGGGGATGTGAAAAGTTGAAAGAAAATTTTAAAGCAAAATTTGTAATCTTTTCATAGTGATGGTTCCATGATCGTTTGGAACTGTTTTAACAAGGTATCTTTTCCAGTGGTAGAACACCAGTTTTCAATCCATGTATTTCAGTTCCCTGTCAAACGACCGGAAGACTTTGCACTGCTGGGAATTAGCGCAAAACCACAGGGTATTCTATTGTGTGGACCACCAGGATGCGGAAAAACCTTGTTGGCGAAGGCGGTAGCTAACGAGACTGGCATGAACTTCATCAGTGTGAAGGGTCCCGAGCTGCTGAACATGGTGAGTTACTATGTGATTTTCCTTAATTCAATTAATTTGGTTCTCCTCTTATTTCCAGCTCTGTTCCAGTCTTTCTTAAGCATGACACTGATTGTAATCTGTCTATTTGTGCAATCTTCAGCAATTGATGCACTGTTGATACACATGCGAGCTCAATCTTGCTCCTGTATGTGTTTTGATGATCCGTGCATGTGCCCTTTCGCGTGAGAAATGTGATTTTGGTGTCGAAAATTTGCGTACTCTTCTCGAATTAGATTGTCAACATCCTCATGCTGCTTTGGAAGCAGCCCAGAGGAATGATGGAGGCGTGAGGCGTGGAGGGGGGAGGGCGGGCCTGGGGCGGCTATAATAGGGAAGAAGACAAGACTCGTAAACGCCAAGATATTGCGCATAAAAGGGATCGATATCAGCTGGCTGCCGTTTGGATTTTGTTAGCGCAAAGGTGCATAGGGGACCATTGTGCAAGGATTACTAGGGGGATGAGACAGAATCTCTCAGGATCTTTCAGGATTAGGGGATTTTCAGGGGGTATCAACGAAGGATAAGAACTTCTTCAGGACATGATGGAATTTTTCACAGGGCTTAGTAGATAGAGTGATTTTTGCTTCTTTATTCCACTTGAGTTAAATGTTAGGGTTCAAGATGTTCATGTCATGGGCACGCAGATGTTTTTAACAGCACCGTGTATCGATCCACGCAAGAGCTCACGCGGTTTCTTGTTCAAAAAACAGCTGAGCATCGCGGGTACCCAATAGAAAATGTGAATATTATGGGCAAAATTCTGAATGACAGTGTTCAATGGGCTTTGTATCCAAACGACCTGCATGGTTTTTGTTACAGCTGGTCGGAAATGGCCACACGTTTTGATAGGGTGCAGATAGGATTTCGCGTGGATTGCACGAGCTTTTACCCATATTTTAACGTGGTGACAAAAGCTTACCACTCAATTTCTGGTTGTTCTTCCCCATAATTTTATAGGCCTACAGCGTTTGGGTGTAAGAGGTTCAACATGTGATGAAGTGGGCTATAAAAGGAACAAAAACGGTTCAAAGACGGTTCTTTGCTTATAGAGCAGGTAAGGATTACGAAAGACTCAGCAAAAAACAGCCCATTCCTTCTGAACTCAGATCATTTGAGAGAGTGCTGAATTCTTACTTGAAGTCGTAATTTTATTCCGTATTTAGGTTGTTGTGACTTCACATAATCATGTTTTACTTCGTTGTTTTCTCTTTTTACAATTTATGCGTGGTTTACCATGTAATAAATACATACCTACAAAAACATCAAAGTATTTTGCTATACAAGAGAGATCCGCGCCCCTTTACACAGCGTTTTTCGAGATCCTTCGAAAGTGTCTCGTGGCGAAACAATTGAAAGATGAGGGCTATGCAGATTCGGTCACTCGCTTTGTTCCTAAGGATCGTCGTGATTTCGCTTCTCAATAAAAATCGTTCCACAGAGTGCTATTCTGTGGTGAACCTTCCAGTATATTTGGAGCGAAAATTATTAGGAACGAAGTCCTCAGCCATCGCTGCTTAGCGACAGCATTATACACCTAATTAAATGTTGCCTGTACGTAGTTTGTGAACAGTTTCATAGCCCTGTACGTAGTTCTAGCCCTTCTTTCTAGCCCTGTACGTAGTTTGTGAACAGTTTCATAGTTCTTATTTTCCGGAGGGTTTTTTTTTCTGGAATACCTGTAAATCGTCTTTATGTGTACTCTTAGGATCCACGAAAACTAGTCCCGCATCTTTAGATTCCAGAGTTTGGGCCACCAGTCTTAGAATGATTTCAGTGGCTTTCAGTTCCAGTCTACTCTTTTTAGATATCTTCACTACAACTCATTATTCATAGGAACATAACAAGAAAAGTAATTGTTTAATTAATGCTTCATCTTCCCTAAAAATTTCAATTATTTTGGAGGTCAAGTTTTACGGGTTTCGCGAAGCGAACATTTCTATGTGCATTCTTTTTCCAACAATTAGTTTGCTGTCGATTAATAATTGATTAGTTAATTGTTTAAATAATGGTGATATATTGCTCATCCGCTTTTCAATCTATAGCAGGTGGTTTTTTTTTTGCTTCGTGCTTTACAGCGCCACCAATCTAATTAAACTGTATGTAAGAGAGGTAATTGCCTCGAGATGCGTGCTCTCTTAATGAAAGTGTGAAATTTTTACAGTTTATGTCCACTTTTTTTTGGAAGCGTTTATTACTCCATGTGTTTGACTGCCACATCAAAGAGAATGAGCTTTTTTGTCCTTGTTTACAGCTATTTGGTACTCCTTGTGACTTTTGATTGAGGTGACCGGCTGACTATTTTGGTACAGCTGCAATTATGTCGCAGAGCTGCTGTAGAGAACGATTAATCATTGTTAATTTCAGTATGTCGGAGAGAGCGAACGTGCAGTGCGGACTGTGTTCCAAAGGGCGCGAGACTCATCACCGTGTGTCATATTCTTTGATGAAATAGACGCATTGTGTCCCAAAAGGTCACAGAATGAGGTAAGTTTTCCTAGAAATGGAGTGGAATTGAGGAGTTATTTTCGTTAGAGAAGTCTGCGGATATGTTTGTGCTTTGGCTTATAAGCCGCATTGCCACATATCCGTTAATTATTGAAATTGAAATTGTGGGTGGAATTCCGAAAGGCTTAGCTTATAAATACACACACTACATTTGTCAACTACATACATCGATTTGTTCCAGTCGTCTGGTGGCGCTCGACTTGTGAATCAGCTGCTCACAGAGATGGATGGTGTTGAGGTACGAAAGCAGGTTTTCCTCATCGGCGCCACAAACAGGCCAGGTGAGCGCTTACTTTTTAATAGTCTTCGAGTTGGATCTCTGCGCCTTTTCTAATACTTTCTGTCAATATTTTTTGTTTAGAAATCTTCTTGAGTGTTCAGTTTCCTTGACAAATAAATGTTATTTTAGAATTTTTAATAGCTAATAAGGCATTGTTTCAGACATTGTCGATCCAGCAATTTTACGTCCGGGACGTTTGGACAAAATATTGTTCGTCGATTTTCCGTCACCCAGTGATCGTGCCGATATTTTGAGGAAGACAACAAAGGTGGATTTACACCTTCTTTTCCGTTTATTTCATCCTATTTACCAAGATTTGGCTACTGTGAAATGTGCTGAAATGTTTTATTGTAGAGTATTGACTGAATTTCACACAGGAAAAGCTGTACTTTTGGGTGAAATTCAACTATTTGCGCGCAATGATCGATTGTACTAAAATTTCGAGCGCATTTGTTTAAACGAGCCTTTTTTTTTGTTCCCCGCAGTTTCCGCACACTGTACTGTTTCCTTGTTACTTTCCTGATTAGTCTTTTACGGTGACGCTGTTGTTGGCATTATTTTATTAGTATGTCCTCTAACTTCTTATTTCCAGAATGGCACTCATCCAAAACTGAAGGAAGATGTGGACTTTGATAAACTGGCTAGCTTACCTGAACTTGACGGATTCACGTCAGTTTTTTATTCTATATTTTACCGTTTTGTGGCTCTCTCTACGTAATCCTCACATTAACTTCTTTTTTTTTAAATTTCAGTGGAGCTGACCTAGCAGCTCTAGTTCATGAGGCATCGATCATTGCTTTGAAAGCCCGTTTGTTCACTGATGATGCGAGTGTGGATGCTGTTAGCATGGAGCATTTCCAGAAAGCCATCCAGAATATCCGACCGTCTGTCACAGATGCCGATAGGAAGAAGTACTTGAGGATGAAGGAAATTTACGGTGTGAAAGCACGTGTCCGAGGGGTCACGGTCAATGGTGAATCGCAATGTATGGAAGCTTAAAATTTCGACTTTTCGCACATACCAAGACTTCATTTCGCTAGTTCTTCAAACCGCTGTACTTAGCGCGGTGCCGGAGGAAGTGAAGAAGTCCGAAATCCGTGTTTATTCTGGCAATTTGAATAGAAAACGATATTTTTTGGGAATGTGGAGTAGTTGTCCTTGTTTTCGTGTCCAGAAAAGAATGTAACCTGTGAATTTTACTTCCAAAATGTCTTGGAACAGTACCAGTTATATGTAACCTTGGAAGGAAAAGCAGAGCGGATATTTATTCGTTCCCTTCGGTCTTTATTCATTGGGTACTGGCCCTGGAACCACGGTATTCTTTAATTTGGAGGTTTAATTTCATTTGTTCCGTAACTGAGTACAGAAAACCATGGTGCTCAAATCCGTCTTATTGCTTACAACTTTTTAAAATTCAAAGCTTTTAATAAACGAAGTTTTTTTTCACATTTAGGAAGCTTTTGTATCTTTTAAATTTTCAATTTCCACGAAGTTTCCAATTAGAGGGAAATATTCTGTTACTGGAGACTATTCGGTCTTTTGTTATGGTTCTGGAATCGCCCAGTTACCGGTGAATAGATAAGTTGGCGGCGAAATTCTCTTGTTAGTGCATTGTTAGTTTTTAGTAGTTACTTGTTGACTTGTTTCAAATTGTTTTGTTGAACCGTTGTTGATTTTATGCCATGTTACATTTCAGCGTTGAAATAAACAATACATTGAAACATTGTGTGGTGTGATATGCAGTAGGTGTGATATGCCGTCACAATGTATCTGTGAATTTTGTTTGTGGGATGTGTGCGTTAGGTGGCCCTGGATGGGCATTGTGTGTTTGGCTTTTGTTTTCGTCGACGATTTAGTTTTGTGGTTTTGTTTCAGGACGATCAGCGTCCACCATATGCATAGTGAGTCATGACATCATGGCAACCGAATCAAGAAGAACTGACACAGGTAGAGTAGTAGGGCTTCTTTTTCTAGTGCGTAGGAGTGAGTTGTTTTATGTTTGCATGACTAAGTGAAGGTTCTGTTGGTGAGTACATCGAAGGTTTCGAATAATGACGTGGATTTTTGAAGATGTTTGGATTTTCACCATGATTTAGTTTTCTGTTGATCCCTAAACAAACAGTAGTTGACGAAACGATTTGACCGTGTGCTATGCGTGCTCTACAAGGCCACACATTAGACGTAGCCTCTGCAGTTATACATGTAGAAGTGAATTTATTATGACTATTTAAGGTAGCCATTAGATAAGATTGGATTAATGAAGCATCGCGCTGAATTGTAACACAATAATTTGAAGGCCAAGTCGCGCCTACGGACACTTACCACCCGCACACGCAGCGTCAGGCCGTTTT
>KN729562.1:4559-16971 GCA_000816745.1 Ancylostoma duodenale | reverse complement strand
CCGCAATTGCACCGATCTTTACTCCGGGGCGAATGCCTTATATATGGAAGCATGCAAGAATCGTGTAACAGAAAAATGTAGTTACGTAGGATTCCTGGACGTTTTCTTGACTACTGATGCAAACTTTTTGTAACTAAGATCTATTGGTAATGTTTTACCGCATACATATTCCTTGATGAAAATGTCAAATTTACAATAGCAGGACCGGAAAAGTGCTGTGAGATCAAATACACGTTATTTTGCTAAACTACGTCACCCTTCTTCGTGTGATAACCCTTGATGAACTGTAGAGAATCCTGAACAATATTCACAACTCCTTTTTGCTTTTCTTCGGTGGTATTTTCACTAGTAATCAGTTTTGGCCAAGATTCGAGTCGAAATTCTGGCTCAGCATCGATCGAAACACTTGTCAAAATCGGGGGTACGGTGTTCAACAAGTTAACACACGTTGGTGTGAGTGCCATCCGCAGCATTAAGAGGTTTGTACAGTTCCGCCTTGCCGCTCCTTATGGTTAAGCATTGGGCCTAGCTACGCAGTGTGGGCTAGTACGAGCTCGCCGCGGCAAATGACGCAAGGAGGCACTTGTACGCTTTTTGCCGCCGAGCATCAGTTGCGGGCCGCGACAAAGAATGCTCCGGGACATTCTTTGCCACGGCGGCTAAGCGACAAACTGGAAGGCGCGATAACTCAGCGTGCTACCGTTGACTTCCCGCGCCTCGCCATGCCGTCCTTTGCTGAAAACTGTAAAACTCCCTTAAAGGCAGTGTGTATCAAATCATGTTCGAGATTTTAGCGAATCCTGAATCTTCTCGATGCGCTGAATACAGTGGTATATTTAAAATACTACAAAAACTACAAAATACTGGTCCTTTAACCCGTTTTTAAACTTTTTTTTTCGGAACGGGATTTGGGAGAGTTTGTCGAGCCGAATGGACGCGTGAAGCCGTTGATCTTAGCGATCGTGTCATGTCAACATGTCAAAACGTGTTGGCCCGCGCTGCAGCAGTGGCGGGCGATTTTCGGAAACTTACCACCAACAAGCGTCGCGTCAGGTCGTTTTGTCTCCATGAACGAGGGAAGAAACAGTCAAACATGCTTCAAAAGGTACCCTAACTCACTCTACCACCTTATCAAACATATTAGGTCGAAGATGACCTGTCCTTTCTAGGAAAAGCTCGTAAGCAAACGCCTTCTACAGTGCGTTTCAAAGATATAAGACTACCCCCAAATTCAGCGTTTGGTGGTTTGCTGGCTCTAGGGCTGCTACCATCGGATTCCCCATGTAAAATTACCTATAGCTCCATACTCTCACGACCGAATACGATTTTCATAATTTTCCATAAATTCCTTCCGTTTTTTTTTGTTCAATTCAAAAATATAAGACCACCTTGCTAATAATGAGGTTATCGCTTGATTAAGTCAAGATTTGTAGGACAAGCACAGCACAATTTGTCCCTAATTTGTACATCAGCATGCTGCATTCCCATATTGCCAATCCGGTGAAGCATTCTCAGATTTTTGCGTTGTACCATGCAGGTTATAACCAACAGCTCATCAGCGATCAGATTTTACGTCCCTATTGCTTCTTTATGGGGTTTTATTCAAATATAATATAATGACAAGAACAGCATCTAAGTCTAATCTAGACTCATATTTTAGCATCTGTTCGCGGTTCAAAGCTGTTTCAGAGGAAATTATCGAACTGTACCTCATCCATAAACTAGGCACGTTCAGCCGTAGACCTGCCTGCATCAACACTTACCCAGCAAGAAGTGCTGGGAAATAGCAGAAACATTGACAGAGGAACTATAAAGAAGATCACTTAACTCCTGGATTACCAGGAAACTGGTAGGCTTTAATTCGATGCCGAAAAAATGACAAGGGATTAGAGCAAATTGAGGGCAAACAGCAAACCATACTCATGAGTTCTTACTCTCATCCAATTTGCTCTTTTGTAGAAAAAGAAGCTCAATATTTATAGCTCCGACTGCTCGGAGCGCAAAAATCGTGATTACTAGAAGATTTGCCACTGCTTTGTGGTCAGCACATTGGCTGGTGCAAGTACGCAGATCTCTGTTTACGAAAAAGAACAAAATAATGCTATTTCCTGATTTCTTTCCTCGCAAATTGGGCACGAACAATTGTTAGACGGTGTGAGCAACGCATTCTACCTCATGATTAGGTGATCAGTTCAGCGAGGCATTCGTATTACCTCAAGACAATGCTGTAACCCATGAGAGTCAGTCGACAAAAGTGCGGTTTTAACCTCACATGTTCAAGGCTCATGAGTTGCGCAAGTGCACTCAGCATCTAAACTTCATGAAGAAGCTAAGAGTAACCATACTGTGGAAGATTATTGCTGAAAATTGCCAATATGTGACCTTTGACGGGCCTGGGGCCCATCTCGTGATGGAGGAAGGAGATGAGCCCTAACATATTGCATGGATAGCACTCAAAATATGGTGTGTAGTCTATTAAATGCCGCTAGCTATGGGGAAGAACCCTCAATCATAGAGCCTCCAAAAGGCTGTTATTTTCATTAATACTTCATTTACAAGAAAGAAATCTAAAAAAAAAAAGAAATCTAAAAATCATGTTGGTTTCTGGAGATATGTTACCATAGGTAATTTAGCAAGGGCAATCTAATGGTGGCAATCACTGATCCACCAGAATACCAGAAGCTGCAAAAAAACTTAATTTGGGGGTGGTCTTATATTTATAAAACGCACTGTATACGTGGCGAGCACCCAGCACTTACGCGGACCGCTCGGCCCAAGTTGTCCGTGAACTGCACTTTCGGACCCTCCGAAAACAGGGTTTTCGCCATTACTATGCGTTTTGCCGTACATCATTAGAATCTGCGTGGAGAGGAGGTATAGGGCCTTTTGATATCTACAACCCACGAAACGAGGTGACGCACTCCATTAAGAGGAAGAAGAGGGACGAGACTGTTTGGCAATAAAAATGTCTTGACGATTTTAGACAATATGTTTTCACGAAACCCTGGAAGGGGCGAAACCGGAACTGGATCAGGTTTGGGTACCAATGGTGAAGATTCTGCCTGGGCACTGCCTTTAAACCAATGCTTAAGCCTATGCTTAGGATTAGGATTGTGCATATGTTTAGGCTTTGGCTTTCAGGGTGAAGCCTGGGACCACTTGTGGGATGTCCCACCCCCAACTCCGACATTTTCACCTAGTGCGTATTTCCGTCCAGAGCGTACAAATCGCATTTAGCGGTCTTCATGGGAAATCCTTCGCAAATGAATGCGTGGGTCTGACGCCCGATTTACCAACGCGTCCAGTATAAATAGCTATAGATTGCCTTCAATTCTTTGGCTCTCATTGCTAGCCATCCTTGCTTCTCTTTCTCATTTCTTGGAGTTCCAAAAATCGAGGATGAAGAAAGGCTCACAAATGGCTGCTCGTACACTGAGCTGTATAGGAAGTTGCAAATCTCTACTTTTCTCATTTATTAATTATGTATCTCAATAATAATAGCTTTCCATGGATATAATCAATCAATGTATCTGTAATTTGACTTTGACTTGTTATTCACTTGAAAGTGCACAGCAGCATCTCTGTAAGAAACTGTTTTTGCCTGCAAAAACCACCCGTTTCGTCGCCTCACAAGGGATGAAGTGGCCCAGCTGCCACTCCGTCTCCATGATCACAGTATAAATAGGGCTCGCAGCTTCGATGTAGAAGTTCCTCTCATTTAACTCCTCATTCACTTCCACTTTCACTTATCCTAGTTAATTGCCTATATATTTGAAATCCAAATATAAATATTCATTGAATGAAGTTTAATTACCCAAGTTTGAGGAGTGGTTTGCTTCGAGAGGCACAGAAGGTCGTGAACAAAGACCCGCGTGGCAACGGCAATCAATTGTTCGAGCGATAGTTGGTCTAAGCTGCACGGTAAAGGCGACTAAGGATGAAAAAACTTAGCAAAGCAAGACCGAAAAATGTTCAATTAGTTCAAATACGGAGACACATGTCTCACAAATGAAGGGATTAGATCGACGATCAAATTCCGATTTTTCGGATATCTGAGAAGGAATCTAAATCTAAATCACAGTCATGAACACAGCTGCTTTGAACACAGTTCTTTGAGCGGAGATAAAATAACGCAAGGGAACAAAAACAGCCAGTAAAAAACTTGACTATTGTTTTCCCTCTATGCTTTGGCAAATAGCGGTTTTCGAGCAAACTAATATATTGCTTACTCGGATAATTGCGTTGTAGATTGCTTAGTTCTTCGCCAAAATTAATGACAGTACCGTCGAAGGCGACAACAGTCAGCAGCAAAATGCAGAATGTGACAAGAATCAACCACGAACGATGCATCATCCTGAAAGATCAGTCATTTTATAGAGAAAATCGTAGAGGAAGCATTCGACACAATCTCATACATACAGTACCGGTCAAATTTATATAGCCTTTTGAATTTTTCTCTATAGCCTTTGGTGGATTAAAGCTTTGCATGTAAAGAAACGGAAGCATCTTCTTGTGATATGGACTTGTGGGTGCATTGTGACCGACTTAATATTTATTTATTTATTTATTTATATGCACATAAGTGCGCTATACAATGGTGGATCAGGAGCACAAGGAAGTAGATGAGAAGCTCTCCAGATTCACTTAAAAAAATCCGAAGTTACTTCAAGGTGGATCCCTGTTGCGTAAGGTATCAGTGTCAGTATTTTGACCAAGGATTTTTCTGCTAATATTGTAATATTAAATTAATATTGTAACCAGAAGAGTGAGTTAATTTGACAGAAATTCTTACATTGGTTTACTGCTGAAGAAAATACACGTTTCCATCAGAATATGGGCCGAATCTATTACAAGGAGTCCAATTCTTGTTAAAATACTGCCCGCAAAATCATTTCTGTGATCTTTTGTGGATATCACAAAATTCCGGATTTTGACCTCCGTGGATAATTATTTTGCCCAAAGGAAATTAATTAGCAAAATGGTACGATATCATTCCATTTCTATTACGTATGAGTGTCTACAACACCCATAAAAATATGAGCTTCGAAGCTTTACTCTAAATGAAGTTATGAAGAAAATGGAGAAGACTCCAAAAGCCTATATAATTTTGGCGGGCACTGTGTATTTGCGCGGAATATCGCATATGGACAGATGGCCTATCAGAACTGACTAAGAAAACAATTTGAGAGGAAATTCGCATGACATGTGAAATCATCTGATACCGTGTAGTTTAGATGTGTTCAAGGTGAGAAAGAAGAGGCAGAAAAGAGATGAATGTTAACATTGTGCTTTTTTCCAGCTGCAGCTTTCTCCGCCCATTTGATAAAAGCGCTGTTCATGCTCTGCAAGAATGTTCCAAGCAGGAAACGTACGGTCTAGATGGGCATAAGACTACGCGAACTTATCGTTTTTACGAAGTAAATTATAATAGCTGATAGAATCTAGTCGTCAAGGTCCAGACATCCTATTGCATCAAAACATCGGGCTTATCAACATCGTCGAACTGATCCTCCAAGATTCGATCGCTATGGTTCTTTCGTGTTTGCAGGGAACGTCATTCCCAATTGTCCCTCTCCGCGGTCTGAAGCGCCGCACCACCTACGCGGCGCAGCTGAGCGCTGTGGATGTCCGGTGTTGCCTACCGAGTTCACACATTCGAACAGCATCGGATGCTTTTTGGTCCTTGTTGAGGACAAAGAAGGAATGTTTTTTTTTCGAGTTGAGAATTTTCTTCTCAAGCCTAGAAGTTAAGTGAACCAGTAATCTAGAAAAATCCCATGATGATAGAATTGTAGTGGAATGAAAGCACTTCTGGATGGCATAGAGCACATCATGGAAGAATTGTAATCGGCTGAAGAAATTGCGACCGGAGAAAGGGCAAGGACTTGTGTTATCACCCAGTGTTGCTCCCAATGTGTTGAGACCTTGTACAGGAGGAAGGACTGTCAAAACTAATTTACTGTAGAACTCTCATGACAATCCCATTTGACCGAATTTTTAGATGATTATGAGAATAGCATTTCGTAATATCCAGTTGAGGTAATTTTACAGAAGTGGTAGTATGCTACAAGTATCTCCTTCAGCTGAAGGATCACAGCTAATTTGCTGCGAGGCTACGTGGCGCGACCCCGGGAGGCAGATGAGAGGGGGGGGGGGTGATCGCGGACCAAAAGCAGTCATGTGTTTGCCCTGCGACGTGGGTTGATCCAGGGAATGGACTCCTCAGTTCTGCTGTGTTGGATGTGATTCTTACGGCCGGCGTATGAGCAGCACTCACGCGTGTGGGTGCGTGCAAGTGCTTGTTTCTAGGTTGTATCCTGCACATCTGATCCTACCAAAAGCCAGCACTCTAAACACTGGGAAGCACATGAGGCGCGATTTGAGGCCCCTCTAACGAATAAGATCCTTGTCCACTTCACGAAACGAATCCCTTCCACCCTTTTGCGAGTCCAACATCAGACTGTGCGACAAATCCACCTATGACCACCATGTCGCGTCAGATAAAACCATGGATTGTGCTATTGTGATTGAAGGAATTTCGAATAAAGCTAGGGCGTCCCTCGGCTGCGACTTGCTTCACCACGATAGTCCGGGTGTTGCGAAAAGTAGACAAGTGCTAACGGCCGTCAAAGGCCACTTGAAGGAGTGGAAGTACCGCACGTTCCGGAAAGCGTCAGTCAACATCGGAACGCTAGCAGGAGGACGCTGCAGCGACGCTAAAAAGCGGAAAGTCGGCATCGCCTGCGTGCAAGAAGCAAAGTGGAAGGGGCGAGGTCACTGGCGATGGACACTAGCTCATATATCACGGCACAACATCCGGCCGCAGTGGTGCAACGTCTTAGAATTATCTTCGTGTACGCATCACAGTGCGTATGTTGACATGAAGGGATGTTTCTACCGCGACTTCGAAATACTCCTTCAGGGCTTCGATGGAGAAGAAAACGTAATAATCATCGGTGGAGACATTATTGTTTGACGTGCCCATTGAAGTCTCCACCGGTGATTATGTCGAGTCCGCTAGAAATAGTTACAAGAGACATGGAGGACAAGATTATGGCCCACGAAACGAGGGAGGAACGATGCTCCTTGACCACGCCGAAGCTCCGGATTCGGCTGTGGTGAATACGTTTTTCAGGAAGAAGGCTGAACAACTCATCACATATCGCAGTGATGGTCGCGCGACTCAAATTGACTATCTCCTCGTGCGTCGCAAGGGGCTGAAGAACGTCATCGATGCCAAAATGATACCCTCGAATAGTATCGCGCTGCAACACCATCTTCTCGTCATGGACATGCGCGTTCAATATCGGCGCCCGAAACGACCACAAGTTCTGTTGGAATCAAGTGGTGGAAACTGACCAAGCACGAGAGTGAGCAGGAGACTGTGGTCAAGAATGTCCTCTGGACTGTCAGTGCCAGGGACGTAAACACGGAATGGTCGCTACTGGAGTGGGCAGTAACCGAGGAAGTACGCGACATCCTTGGTACTACCAAACCAGAACATTGACAAGCAGACTTGGTAGTGGTCGAAGGAGGTCCAACTTCTCATGAAGAAGGGAAAGGGCAAGAAGTGACTGAGAACCAGGTCTGACAACAACACGCGGGAGTATAGATAAACGAAGTCCGAAGCGAAGAAAACAGTTGCAGCTGCAAGTGCGGCACGATATACATAGAGCCCTATATGATGAGATAAATAGCGCCGAGGGGAAGAAGGAAGTCTACTGTATGGCTAAGGCAAGACATCGTGCAATTGAAGATCTTTGTCATGTTGTGCAGATTGAAAACAATGGACGCCTACTCCATCGCCTATCTGACATAGTACTCAGTTGGCTGCATGGACACTATCATGTCATGTGCAGCTAGGATTCTCTCACCCGCCGATGCCAACAGTGAATTCGCTGTCAGGTCGGTACCACCGGTCGAAGGGGAGGATGTTGTAGCTGCTCTAGCAGGGATGAAGAAGGGCAAGTCACCCAGCCAGGATGATTTACCATCTGAAATGTAAGAAATGTCACGTTGTGCAGGAACCCGTTGGTTTCGTTCTTCAATGAAATAGCAGTTGAAGAAAAAGTGTGCAGCTCGTGGACGACCACACCACAGTAAAGGACATCACAGAATGCACAACGTGCCGACTAATTAGGTTGATATGTTACACGATGAAAATCTTCGAAAAGATTCTCGGCAGACGTCTCCGCGGCATCGTTGAGGTTACCTGTTACCTGAAACCAGTGTGGGTTCCTCAATGACGGCAGCACAACCGATGTAATTCATGCAGTCCGGTTGCTCACGAAGAAGTATCCAGAGAAGAAAAAGACCGTGCACCTAGCCTCTCTAGATCTCGAGAAAGCCTTCGACAGGAATCCCACTCTCATTCCGTGCTCACAACGTCCCGGAAGAATACGTCAGGTGGACTCAACTTCTCTACATGAATGCTAAAAGTTCAGTCAGATGCGCTGCGGGGGCATCACCACCGTTTGAAGTTCGTATGGAAGTTCATCAAGGTTCTCTCACCTCTTCCCTTCATCCTATGCATGGATAGGATATCGAGCGTCCTCCCCTTAGGGATTAGGGGCATTATGGACACAGACGAAGAGAGAAGACGCAGAGAAGCAGACGAGGTTATGATAGCTGTAATCACTCGGGAGGAACTCCAGCAAAAAGCGCAAGCTTGGAAGCGACTAGAACAGTAGGGAATGAGGCTCCACATCGAGAAGACAGAATACCTCGAATGCGGAGAGCAAACCTTCGGTACAATTTTTGTTGATAGCACCGTACTTTTAAAGGTTTCTGTTTCGAAATATTAGGTTGAGTCGAAAGTTTTTGGACAAATTGACAATATTTTTATTTACTCAGAACCCCTGTAACAACTATTTAACCAGCTTTTGAGGGACTAATTTCAGATCGCATCAGGAACTAGTTTTCCAAAAGCTGGTAAGATACTATTTTTCGCCACTTCCTTGCTAAATAGCTGCAAATGGGAAGCTTGTAAAATAGCTGTTTCGACCTCTTCCTTGCCAAATAGCTGTAAAATGAAAAGCTGGTAAATTACTTGTTTTGACCACTTCCTTGCTAAACAGCTGCAAAATAGAAAGTAAAATACTTGTTCTCCGAATCACTCATGTTAGAACAGGAATGTATTGTGGATAACATTCATTCAAAATGCAACAATTTTATTGGTGGCACTCGTAAACGTCTTCAATCTCTGTGACGCGAACCAGTCACTAATCTAAGAAAAATTTGTGCTAGAGCGATAAAATCCAATGAGCTTCTGCGATTCTCATAGTTAACTGTGGACGATCTTCGGCTACCGTTCATATTAGTTCATTACGTTCCGCAGTCGTACATCGCTCAGCCAAGATACGAAATTGTCTAAAAAGGCTGCATAATCGAAAAAAACATCGTTTCTACACCAGATGCCCGAATAGCAACTCTGATAAGTGAGCAGCACGAACTCAGCTTCAACAGTGTAATGCGTCGAGTAAAAATCCTAGCTGCATCTCGTTCCAGTTTCTGTCATCCTTCGCTCAGTTGCTGCCCAAGCTTCCCTCTTTATCGAAGCAATTGAGGGCAGGATGGCAGCAGGTGGGAGGAGATGCTGCTACGCTTTCTACTTGACGCATTGCGCTGTTCGGGCTATGCTCGTACTGCACAGTTATCAGAGCGGTTCTAATTTAACGTAAAGTCTAAAGCTTCACTAGCTAATGATTGAGTGGCGTGAGTCATTTAAACACCTGTTCTGAAGAAACCTACAAAATCAAGGCAAAGAACTTGAAACTTATAAAATACGCTGTGAATGAATGTGGTGCAACTACCGCTCTCCATTATACGGGACCGCTAAAATACCTTACCACATGCGAAGGATTCTTTCATTCCTGTGTGATAGCTTTAGAGTATCAGTGCAAAGCTAGTAAAATAGTTGTTTTTGGAGAAAGCTGGTAAAATAGCTGCTTTGACTTCCTATTGAAATAGTTGCAAGATGAAAAGCTAGTCTTCAACTATTTTTCCAGGCTGGTGATGACGTCATACTAGTTTGCAAGCTGTTTTTGGCAAAAGCTTGAGAACAACTTTATTTGAGCTTGTTTGCGAGTTGTTTTGGAGAAATCCTTGTTTGCAACTGGTTCCAGGGGTTCTGAGTATCTTACAATTTTTAAACGGTAACTGTTAATCATTTGAAGTATGTCGCACTGGCAACGATGGTCTTCTGCCAACGTTCAGGCACATCCTAGACGTCCTTGCTCTAGAACGCTCCGGACTGGCCCTTGAAGGACTGCTCGAGTGCTTTTTTGAGGTCGTAGCGGATTTCGAAATCTTGACTACCTAGATGACATTAGAGATGGAAAAAAAGGTGGTAATCCGAGGAAGCAAGGTGTGGGGAATACGGGGGGTGAAATGGTCCACCCGAACATCGTCCGTTCAGCCTTGGTCGTTCTTGCAATATGCGGTCGAGCGCTGTAGCGCTGATGATATACTTCGTGCTGCTGTGGGCGCGCATTTTCGAGATTTGCCTTTAGATTCTTCGGTTGCTCGATGTAGAGGTCTGCGGTTACTACAAACTCCTCGGCGAACAGCTCCCGGTTTTGGATGCTGTGTACGCTCCACTAGATGCAAAGCACAACTATTCTGGTGTGAACGTTGAGTTCAGTGACGTCTTCCGCATCCGCACCTTTGTCAACCCATCGGTCACTCCGGTGGACGTTAGAGTAGAAAATCCTCTTTTCATCCCCGGTGACCAGGTGCTCAAGCTACATGTGTCTGCGCTTGAGCGTGTAGAGATTGGGAAAGAGTATGGCGTTGCGGGCGGTGAAGTGCGACGGTTTGAAATTGAGCGGCATGGTGGCAGGAAAGGAAGTACGTTGATATGTGTGTTAGTTTGCAGTTTTGAAGAGTCTTTCATACCCTGTCAAACGGTAGCCCGCTCGTCCATTTTTGTTTGTTCTTTGCTGAGTTATGATCACTAGAACTTATCACTATTTGTCCGAGAACTTTCGACTCAACCTAATACTTGGTTCCCGTATCTCAGCTGACGCTAGCATTCTAGTTGAAGCTGAGTGTCAAGCCGCGGGATTAAGTGGAGGCAGTGCGACAATAATATTCCGTTGACGTTGAAGTCGAAGATATATCCCACAGTTACGGTCTGTGACATTGTATGAGGCGGAATGCTGGCCGATCACTTTGGAACACAAGCAGGCCCTCCATACAATGGAAATGAGAGTGTTCTGCTGGACCCAGGTGCCTTGACAGATTTCAGAATGATGATGTGCGGTTGAAGTTCGGAGTAACACCGACGGCGGCGAAGATGCGTGAGGCTCGGGTACGTTGCACAGAGTGCAATTTCAAGCATCTTGCCGATCAAAATTATTTTCTAGAGAACCGATGGATAAATTCTCTTACCTTTTAAGGTTTATATCTTGTTTAATGTGCTGCTTCTAGTCATCCGAATCGGCGTCTCACCAAGGCCCGCTCCTCGCACAGGCTGCTCTGAATCTTGCCGCTTGCGGTGTTTGCGATGCGGTAAACGCGGCGGATCGCTCACGGGTGAAAAATAGGTTCAGGGAACCAGAGAAAATTCATATTTGGTTCAAAAAACCAATCCAAGAAGAAAGGAAAATGGCTGAAACTCTTTTTTTCGGAATGAGTTTTCTTCAGAAAAAAATTTAGTAATGAAACTCGAGAGGGATGATTGTGGTATTCACGCACCAGGCCTAGTGTTGAAATGACATCGAGTGAGCCTGGTAAGTCTCAATCGTAGACCACCAAATCACTCATTTCACGACTACAAGGAAAAAAAACTACCCAGGAAGGACCACTCGCTTAATGAGGAGTATTAATAATTTCGCTTGAATGTTAACAAACTCCTGTGAAAATTGAATGCTCGAGTGTTAACTCCTACAAAACTTTTAATTTACAAAATTCACTTTAACTGTAGATATGCACTTGTTTTTTGCACGTCTTAAATAAACGTGATTTCGGATCAATCTCTGTATTAACGAACGTTGGTGGCATAATATTGCCTCCACCGATATAATTCCATCCTTCTTTTCCCTTCGGCTAGCCCCCAGGGTACTAATTATCCCTCCAAGATAGTTTCCGCACCTCAGGCGCACTAATGAGCTAGCGTGGGTCACCAAACATGGCCACTATTTGGCATAGTTGCATTCCTGAAATTCAAAAGGGTAACTGAAAACTTGTAAAAGTAGTTAACCAGTTAAACATTATTGTACACAATGAAAGGTACTTTTCCTTGGACCAAAACTCCGTAATTATTCTGGACTCTCAAAAAAGTACAAGTTTTCAAATTCATTCGAATCTGTGAATGAATCACCAACGCAACGTTCCCCTTAGGTCTGTGGCACCGTACTCTAAAATTGCTTTTTTTTTGCGAAAATTCAGCCAAGCATCTGAAATAGGGGTG
>KN729561.1:3752-16858 GCA_000816745.1 Ancylostoma duodenale | reverse complement strand
TTCTTTGAAATTTCTTACCATTTGGATAAATAATCAGCAGAATATTCGAAGCCGGTGATCGATGCACCTGTGTGCTTTTGCTGTTCACAAAGCACACATTTGGGGTCCAGAGCCGCTCGCTGACGTAGCTGTCCAAGGAGAGGTTCGATTTACAGGAAATATTCCTGAAATGCGTCAATAACACCAGTCCTCAGTTTCCCTCTAGATACCATTTCTGAGAAATTATAGAATTTCTTCTATAATAAACAATAAATCACTGGCAATTAGGCCATGGATCATTTTTGAATGTACAAGGAGCGCCAGTAGTTATTGCACATCTGAGAACGAGGCCGCGCCGCATTAGTTAAGTAGCGCGGCAGACCAGCTGGGCGCTATGGTCCTCGGGCGTGGTGATGATTGCTGCTAATTAAATACACAAACATTCGAGTGCTCACAGTAGGAGAAACGAGCAAAACAGCACTCCTAACAACTCTCGAAAACCCCAAGGCCCAGTTGGTCTGCCGCGCCGCGTAGGCGGTGAGGCGCGGCCTCATTTCCAGATGTGCAATAACGATTTACGCCCCTGTATGATAGAACTTGTCCCAAAGTGTGCAATTGCAGAACAGCTTCACATTCGAAACTCACTTGTACTGTAGCCGAGGATCCGACCAAACTTGACTGAACCACACATCGGCTATGAATGAGCTTGATATTTCTGATATGGATGAGATGTCCTGAAAATCAACCGAAAAGGATGGTGATGTTGGTGGTCAAACCTCTAGAAATTAATAAGAAATGAAACGCTGGCGAAGATCACGTAATGCGATTCATAAATGTGAATGCTATTTCCATAATTGCTGGAAAAACACGATTAAATAAACAATTGATCGAACTGGACCCGGGGAAAATTAGTACCATTTGAATTAACTAAATCTAAATAATTTTGGACAGGCATTTCATTAATTCACAATTATTAGACCGTCAATTTAATTCCCGCATTTCTATAAATAGTTTGTTCTTATAATTTGGAAGAATGCGGGGTGGGCGGAGCCTACCCGCAAGGGGCGGAGCTCGACTGCAGTGGGCAAGCCTTCCCCCTGTCAGCCTCCTTCCTATTCACTGCCTCCATCAACCGCCCACCCCTTGCCTCCCATAAAATTTCAAAATCTGAGAAAAAAAGATGCGGGAACTTGCTTGACAATATATGTACATAGTAAGTATGTGAGCGCTTGAATGGTACCACCCATCAAGATTTTCAGATTTTTTTCATAATATGAAATAAATCTAAAAATTTCTGCAAAATAACAAGTCATCTGGTTATGAATAACGCTTGAAAACCACTACCACTTGGTGCACTTCAAGGACAGGAAGAGACTCGGTGGGGGAGGGGGTCTGGCGCAGAACACAGAGGCACTGGATAGCACGCACTTTTACAGAAATTGTCCTGCATAGCATTTGCAGCATTGTATGCAATATTTACAATACTTTGCGCGTGACGAACTTGAGCAAAAGCGACGGAGAATGAAAACACCCAAACAGTGGATATGGCTTAACAATAAGTACAACTGGTATGTGAAAATAATCAAGGGAACACTCCGATAAAAAGGATTGACGGGAAAGTAGACATCAGCTTACAAAGGCGACACCATTTGCACATGTGGTGGTAAGTCTACGTATTTGCAAGTCTTTATATTGAAATCGCACAATTTCCTAGTTTTAGATAATCTTAACGCTTTCGGTGGATGTCCTTCAAGCTACAGGCGCATCAGGTGAGAAGAGAAAGCAGAGCAGGAAACTGTACTAAAACCTCAATATAATTGCAAATTTAGGCAACGCTACAACTGCGGCACCAACTAGGAAGCCATGGCCAAGTAGGTGGAAATTTGTCTGTCAAAGTGTAAAAATGCAACAAAAATTACCCTATTCAGAGCCTAACTGTGGTAATCCAAGCTTGACCGATGGACTGAGAAACCTGTTCCTCAATATGCACAATAATTCCAGGTTTACTGTTAGGGAACATGATTGTCTTTAGAAATGTGCTTTTTTTGTTACAGAGGAAGTGTTGCAAGGGGACAAACGGAAATAAGCGCGGGATGGGGTATTGCCCCTCCAGCTACCCTTATGTACAGGATGGTATGATTCAGATCGACTTTTTAAGCTGTCATTTTTCGATATAGCGAGATTTCCAGAAGTATGACTGCAATGCAGAATCATATGCTCATCAACATGCTGGCTCTTGCAACATAAACCGACTACCAGCATACGCTATGCCTGGGTACAAAGAGAATATCCATGTCTTACGTACACTTCAAACCACTGAAGCCGGAGCAATACAAAATGTATGTGGGGAACGAATCTATTCTAGAAGGAATTTATCATACCTACTGCTTAACAATGCGAGATAGTATTCAAGGCGTTGGCTACATGGTGGAGCGAGCTGGCAAGATTTGGAATGCGATCCAACATGTACTTTTACCCAAGTGAGGCACGGCGCGGAGCGCGAAGTGTCATGAATTGGTCTAAGGTGATTGTTCAACTCTGATAATTTTCCAGAATTCCAGCATTACTTAACATTACATTACTGTGTCAAAGTTCCGTAATGGTTCCAATGAACCCTAAAGTGATGAGGGTTGCATAGCCAACTGGTATGGACTCTTGCTTAAAATGACATGTGTGGCAGTGGTAATAGTTAGCTCACTACTTAACCATTACCTGGCTTTTTATCTTTTAAATATAATGACATAAAGTTCAGTTGAGATTTGGGTGCCCAAAAGCGTTCCATTGGTGATTCGCCTTTTCTGGCTTTTTCATTGCTTTCTTTTGCTTGATCACTTACTTCGATGCTCGTAACAGTTGTGTGGCGCACATTTCAGTGCATGAAAATAAATAAAGAAATAAACTACAGCTAAAACGTCTAACAAAAGTAGTGATTCAGATGGCATGGTGGAACAACAGGATTGTTGGTTGTTCTGTTCAAAACTGTGGTCGTTTTTTCCTCACCGTCTGCATGTATGAACCAGGGTAGGTTCCGAAACAGAAATAGATTTTCACGCTTCAGCGGAATGAAAGTTAAGGGGCAATGATTTCAACCAGTATGTCTACCAAGTTGGTGCTGTGTGCTCTGGATGTGTTCCTCGTAGTCAGTGTGATGGACAAGCACTGTGTCGCTGGTGATCTAATCCGCGACAGATGTGGATAGAAAATTTTTCCATCAGTGGTCAACTTTACTATGTTTAGCTAAAAAGTAATAAATTCTGAGATAAGTCCAATGTTTTCCTTGCTAGCAATTCAGCCTGTGATGCGCCTCTTTGAAAAAAGACATTTATTGGGAATGAATGGAGATAATTTATGAAACGTTGAATTAAACTGATTGTTGATGTCAATCGTATATGACAAAGTGACTGTGATGAGAATTCATAACAATACTCCCTTCCTAGCACACATGCAAGTGCATGAAAAAACAAATAAACCTCAACAAAAAATGTCGTGAAGTCCCCAAAAGTTCTTGAGCTGTGCGTGCAACTTCTTTACGTTATGCGTGCAATGAAGGGTAACCTGCCTTTTAACAAACTATTGTAGCCATGTTTTTCTATCCAAGAAAAACTCTGCCGGAAGAAAAGCTAATATACAATGAGCGCCGATAGAGCTGGAGAACCTGCGAGAAATTTGCGCTAGAACACACGCTCTAGCGTAGATCAATACGAATACTACACATTTTCTTAGTAATGGTAACTGCTCAACCAGAACTTGCATCCTATCTGAATTGTGTATCCATAGCGTGGTAAATAAGAAGCAAGAAATCAATCAAATCAATCAAGTGAGCAAATTCGCCAGCTCCATCGACGCTCAGTGTATGTGCCCGAAGACGGTTTGTAAATGCTTCGATCTTACCTGAACTGTGAGCTCAACGCTGACTTTCACGGAATCGTTCGATGGGACCATTGTTTTGTCGTAGTCTTCGAGTAGGTCCTGCAAGGAGGGAATATAGACATTTCACAATGTACTGGTACACCTTGTGTGAGTGATGGTAATTATAGGGTTCGTGTGCACTCAACTTCCTTTCCCACTTCATTTCGATGGCTAAATGCCCTAAAAATAATCAAGCTGCTTAGTCCATTGATGGTAATAAGATCTCTGCTCTCTCAGACAATTGACTTGGGCTTTCATATCAATGATAAACTGGCCTTTGACAAACACTGTGAAACAATATCTGCCTCAGGAAGGAAAAGAGTAGCAGACCTGCTCAGGTGCCTCTTGACTAATGACCCCCTTATCCTAATTAGGGCTTATAAGATCTATGTTCGACCCCTAGTCGAATATGAAACTGAACTAAAAACGCGAATCCTCCGATATCTCGTGGTTTCCAAAGAAGATATAGTTACTGATGTAAATAAATGGGCTGCGATGAACGAAGTGAGATCGGTTTCAATAGATCTGCTAGCAGCCGCGTAATTTTCGCCAGGAACTGAAGCAACGTCCGAGATCCCCACATGTGACTAACCTTCCTCTTCAGCTTTAGCTACATTTATCGGGCAACGAGGATCAATACGTATCTTTTGTTATACGACCGGATCGGACTCCGATGCACTACAAATGCAGCTTTTGAGTGAGAGCGGCGTGACCAGCACGACCTTTGTCTTCTGTTGATCACTCTCGCCAAACTTATTCTCAAATTTAAAAAAGGAAACAACTCTGCCGCCCATTCAGCCCTATCAGTGCTACTTATTCACAGACGCTATTAACCGCTGTCAGACTGTTAATGAATATTTCAACAGCACCAACTGGACTTCAGCTGTAGTAACACCTAATAATACCTCTTCCAGACTACGTCAACCAGACTACATCATGAAGAATTCTGACCACACTTACTCGTAATATGCTTTTGCGTTGATTTGCGTTGTACTCGCAAACTGGTTCGGCAAATATGGCTTTGCCCGAGATGACCAACATTAATAGTAGATCATGCAGCATGACATGCGAGCTGAATATTATTAAAAAGTGGTAAGGAAAATCCTCGACAAAAACGATAAATGCGTGAAACACGGCAATGAATCGAGAGGGTTGAGGAATGAACGTCACGAAGGAATATAACAGAATGGATTTTTTTTGAGAATGCTATGGTGTTCAAATGAATTTGAGCATGAAGATTTTTATTTTTTTTTAAATTTGAAGGCGTGGAACGAATTCATAGGTATTACAAATTATCAATTACATCACAAACTATTATTATTATCAATAAAATAAATACATTAAATACATTAAATACAAATTATTATCAATTACAAGTACAGTAACATATCAAACGCCAACAAAAAGAAAAAAACAAATCAATTGAAGGGACACAGAGCCACAGACAATTACGGAAAGATATGAAAAAAATCATATGTTTAATGGATTTTAACAATTTGTTTACAAGCTTGTAAAGTCAACCCCGTATTTAACTGATGCTATACATTACAAAAATAAGGAGAGCATGGCCAAAAATTCATTCAAAATTTGAAAAATGGACAAGTATCAAGAATCGTCGAAGAGAGTACATATCTCAACGAGTTCCAGGCTTTTTTTTTCTTTCCAGGATAACGCTCATTAGTAAAACTAAAGACAGCCGATTGGCGTCTTACGACAAAGTGTTGCTCTTCACATCCCTGAGGTTTTCTTTGTTAACTGTCTACTATTGTCGATAGTGTAATGCTCAGTGAGTTCTCAGCCAGTAATCATAAAAAAATGCCAGCGGTAGCAGAACGGAAGGCGACGAACGGAGGCGTAACCTCTAAAGGGGGGGGGGGTTACGTGCATTTGTTGATAGACATAGTTACAGAACTTAAAAAATATGAAAAACATACATTCAAGGAATGTGAAAATAAAATTTCAGAATTAGAGGCTGCTAACTAACTGAGCAGTATAGAGAAAAGTACACCTCATCAAATGGAATCAAATAGAATCAAGCATGGCAAACTTTTTCTCCACATCCGCTCGTTAGATGGGAATGGGGAGGGGAGGGGGAAAGGGGGTTGAGTATGAGCTCTCCTCTTCAATCTCTACCTTTTTTTGAAACACATGGAAAATCTTGAAGGTTGAGCTCATCCTGTTCGATGTACATGCTTGGGGTGCCGCCTAAAGCGTCGGGGTCTGTTCATTTTTAGAAGCGTGCTCCAAGATACTAACACGATAAGATGAATTGATGTTCCAAACTTCAAAGGAATAATAGTATACAGCATGGTACTTCCACTTCAATGTTTTCCAGAACATTCTTCCAGAACGACGCTCATTTGAAGGCAATCCCAGGCGAACATGTGAACTCATACAACCCGGTCGATTACACAAAGATGAGACTTGGAATGGGCAAAATGGCAAAAGCAAGGGCTGATACAAGGCAAAGTGCAGGCCTTCTATGTGCACACGAAAAAATATAAATAGGACAAGAAAAGATGAAAATACCATGTGATAGAAAGAATCCCTACATTCAAAAGGGAAAACTTTCAAGGAATAAGCGGATTCTAGCATTTCGAAGGAATTTCCAGCATATCCGGGAATTTCTGGGAATTTTTGAACCTCGTATGGAAAGAGTTGAAATGAAGTAATAAGTATATTTCAGAAACGTTCACTGGCTCGACAAGAACATTCTGAGTGAACAGCGGGATAATTGTCAAGTCAATACCGACCAATAACAATCCCCCTTTCATGGGCGGAGTTTTCCTTGCATATGATTGGTCAGCAGCTAGAATTTACTTGATTCGAACAATGTACTGATGAAGTTTGACTATTATGGCCGAAATGACCAGCTAAATAACTCGAAATGATGCTAGATGAATCCAGGCAAATAGTTAGGTTCTGGTCAGATAGAGACATCGGAAATTACTGTTATATTATATTCGTGGAATGTCGCCGGAAATTGAAGTCTTCTGTCCCTGTCCTTGTCAAAGTCATTATGAATGAAGAAGAGTTTATTCAACGAAACAGCCAACGTTAAGGTCCCCTCTTTTGAGAGGTTAATGCAGAAAAATTCCGGCAGAAGCGCATGGCGGACACAGAAATGTCTAGCCATGGAGGGATGGGGGAAAAACTGAAGACTACGCCACCCTGAAGACCAAGATGGAAAAATAAAATTGCTAAAAACAGTGAATCCATGCCAAATAATTCAGAAACACTCAAAAAATTTTTAAAATAAAATTAGTAGAGTGCACGCTAATACAAAATTTTTACCGAGCCTTTTCTGAGAAAGGTAGATAACACGACTAAAACAAGCAAAAATCTCTTGTTGTATTGTATATACCTATGGACATTTCTATTAAAGCAGTTCGGGCAATCGCTGTCAAGAGGGAGGAAGAACGATTAACGATTAACGAAGTTTTGCCTGTTGCTATTCGCATCGCTGGTCTTTAGAAAATTATTCTTGATGAATTTCCTTTAGTTTCCATATAGGTACAACCTTACGGTAGAATAGCATAGGAAGTTATGGTCCGTTCCATCAGCGAAGCTAGTCGGAGAGATGCCAGGGAGAAAAAGAACGCAAGGAAATGTGCAGCAAGTGGAGATAGCGTACACGAAGGTCGTTGTGCACGAATACTTAACTATTGTCGCGTTTGAAACGAACTGTAACATTCAAGCCTGGAATAATTTCCAACTTTGGAAATGAGGAGCAGAGTAGACCAAATGCAGGTGAAAATGCTGAAGTGACGTCATCAAAACAAACAACTGCTAGGGAATGCTATATGTCATCATAAACAAGACAATGAGAAAAAAACAGTGGTGTGTGTAGGATCTCGCCCTTCATAGCTGTGATATTCTGGAAAATTCTCCGGACACAGCTCAGCACGGGAAAGAATACGGTAAATCACTAAGCGGACTCCGGACGTGATTGCACTTCATATTACTGAGAATGACTGATAATTCATAGAATACCATACGCATGAAAAAAATCTATCCAATCACAGCTCTCCAGTTACGGTAGCGATAGCAGGAATAAATATTGCAGATGTAATATTGGAAAAAGCGTGAAAATAGACATTGTAGTGTTTTTCTTTCGTCAGTTTTGGTCGTTCCATGGCTAGTTGTCGGCAAGATTCACAATGAGTCTTGTAGTAATGATATGGATTGAGGGCGGAAGTATAGCAGACAGCTAAACATGAGGAAGGATAACGGAAACACTTCCGACTATAAAAGATTTTTTGAGGAATTTCTAGAATTTTCCGGACACATGCATAAATTCAGTGAACTACCCAGGAACTTTTGAAGGACAAAAAAACCCAAGAACATGCGCTCAGCTACAAAAAAAAACACTGATATTTTCAAAATCTGGAAAAACACTGGATATGACCGACTATAGAATATCCTGGAAGAACGGTCAGGATAATGGGGTGTCCATAAAAATCTGGACGGAGAAATGGATGTCATTGTTCGAAATGGAAACAGATGTGAAGGCTAAACTCCAGGCGGAGAAAGTATTTTCCTGGAACTAGCGGTGGAAAAAGTGCACCATCCATTGCGAGCTATTTCCCCATAACAAAACAATCAAAGCCTGAGGATTACTGCTGCTGCCAGCCAGAGATTTGGGCCAGCGACAATGTCTAGAGCACTTCTATAATACCTACCAGCTGCTATACTAGCATATATTTTGAAGTCTAATTAATAAATACTTTGTATACTTAACAATAACTCCTACTCCAGCGGGAAGCATAAACTTTCCCGGGGACTATCATGAATGAAAAAAAACGGGTGATAAAAGCAATAAAACACCTGGTATTAGGATAGGAAACGTGGTACCTCTCGTTCTTCATGGATTCACGGATCAGACCGATCACATCCAGAAAAGTGGAGAAATGACGAAAGTAGAGCTATAGAAAGCACTCTAGGTACAAGGTGAATTAAGGTAAGGTACATCTGCACTGCCCAAAAATTGCTTCCCCATTCGAGAAAAGATTCCAAATTAGGTCTGGTAAGGAGAGACCGAGCCTGAACTACAGAACCCCAAATTGTGTAACATTAGAGAGGGTTTGGGGCTACGATCTAGGCGAATAGCTCCTAACACAGTTTTTCAAAGGTGGCGTTAATTTCACGGAAGCCATTCTTCATTCAAAGCAAATGATGACGGGAAAGATGACGGCATCCGACAATTAAGCCCGATTTTCACAGCGAAGCCATTCTTCGCCATGTAGAGACACAGCTGTAACGATAATTACAGGGAGGGGCGGAGGGTCGTTAGTGGCTTTGCACGCAAATTTACAGAAACCCAACGTTTCGTGCATTTTCGTGCTAGAATATGAATGATAGACATCATGGAATGGAGCGTAGAGAGACAGTGGATGATGAAGAACCGGTGGAGTTTTACTTTAATTCTTTACCAATTACAATTTGAGACGATTAAGAACGATAATGTATACAATTTTGAAGTGAAACAAAATGTAGTGTACAAATAAGAGAAAAAAAAGAAGAAAATGAAGCCACAAACGCCCACAGAAGACGCGATCCACACGTGGAATGGGCCAGCCTCATCAAATGCGGTAGTATACGCTGGTTTTATGCTCCAGTGCGAGTGTAGCACCCCTTGTCGCCACCACCAACGACAATATCCTCGATACTTATCGATTTTTTGCGCTGCATCGCCGACGTCGCTCCCATGTGAGACTCCGGTAATCGATACGCATCAAAATCGATGGCGCCTCAGCCCTATCGGTAAAGGGTGCTATACTCCACGCGACGTGTAGCGAGCGGCAACATTAAAGAAATTGTGTGGAAGTGCTTTGAGCCTGATAGAGGTAACTCTCCCGTTTTCTTTCCATTCCAGCATATTAGATATCCAAGCAAAGGCGATTGTGAGTTTTCAGCTGTGGAGAGAACACAGACAACGACAGACTTGCCTTTGTCCCGCCCCTCCCCATCCGCTTTAGATGGTTTTATCAAAACATATGCTTAGAAAACGGGTAAAGCCAAAAGATTCGCAACAAATGCATATTTTTTATGACTTTACACAAATCTTGCACACTCATACACGAAGACTACAGAAACACATGCTAACGCAAAAATGCACAACTTAACAAATAAGGTTCAGGTTCGAAAGCATCCACGAAAAAAAGAATTTGGGGAAAAGTACGATGTACAAGGAACTCCAAATTGTCTTGTGCAAGAAGCGGGACCGCGGCGCGGCGTGGCACTCGTACTGTCGGCTGCTGGCAGAGGCAGAGAAACAGAGGCAGATGCAGAAACTCTGTGTCTCTGCTCAGAAAGCCGCGCCGCTGTCCCGCCCCTTGCACCGAGCCGTTTGGAGTTTCCTGTAGCTTTTATGTGAGATTGCAATTTTGTTTACGGACTTCCAATGTGGACCAGTTTTCCGGATAGCTGAAATGAGCACGGGATGTCGTTACGTTTCCAGAAAAAAAAAGGAATGGGACAAGTATTGAAAACTGTAAAATAGCATATTCAGGGTTGATTTCTGAGAAGCTAATGAGGGACCAAACCCTAATTTGCTAAAAAAAAAAAAACCAAAATTCACTTGAGAAATCACGTGATAATGCATAAAAAGCTAATACCTGTGTTTAAGCTGCAATTTCATTGACACTTAAATGTAGGAAAGAGTAAAAGTATGGCAAAAAGTTGAAAAATGCAGCAGAAAATATAAAGATACTACAGAAAAAATAGAAATAGCTGGCCGAAGCGGTAATTTAAATCATTTCTAACAAGGGAAATGCACGAAGTTAAGTTGCCCTTTCGGAACGAGACATATATGGTTGTAAAGCTTATCTCAAGTGATGTTACAGGTTATATTTGAAATTTGCTAAATGGTTAGTACAAGCTCAAAATTCCATCTCCTGCCATATTGATATATACCTCCCTCAATCATAGCTTGCCAGCTGGATAGCCGAGTGGATAGTGGTGCTGACTCATAAGAGGAAGGTCGAGGGTTTGCATGCTGTCCCCCACTGAAGTTTTGCAAACTTTAATTGCTAATCTTTGGCAGAGTGCGGAACTGTACGGGAGATAAATGAGCAATAGCTACGAGTGCTGCTTTGAAAACAATGGAAAATTGCTCTATACTGGGTGTCAATGCAATGTCGCTGAAGACCAAGTATTTTGTTGTGCCATATAATCTATTCGGTCACTTTCTCATTCTATAACCGCCTTACATATTCGGCTGCTCACGCGTGGTTGCGCTTTGGCTGGCCAGATTTGGTCAGGGTGATAGCATCAACGCAACCTGCCAGAGCACAAAATGGCGGAGGCTTTTGAGAGGGTTCTAAGTGGTGCCGCTTGCTGTTACCTGGCGATAGAAGATGAGGAGGATCTTGAAGTAAGCAACGACGAGAAAATGGACGCCGACTGGGATATGGACTGTAAGAACACTGAAACCCGTGGTGTCATAGTGTAACATCAATAATCAGCAATCTCCTGAACAGCTCCTCACCCTGTCAAAGGTCAGCAATTGAGGTTTGCAAAACAAAGTTGGGGACAGGATGCAAACCCTCGACCTTCGTCTTATGAGTCAGCATCACTATCCACTCGGCTATCCAGCTGCCAAGCCATGACTGAGGGAGGTATATGTCAATATGACAGGAAATGGAATTTTGAGCTTGTAATAACCATTTAGCAAATTTCAAATATAACCTGTAACATCACTTGAGATAAGCTTTCCAACCATATATGTCTCGTTCCGAAAGCGCAACTTAACTTCGTGCATTTCCCTTGTAAGCACCGAAAGTCGCACGCATGTGGACGAGTTGCTGCGCCTGCGGATGAGCTGTACCGACATACTAACAATCACTGTGTAGGAAAATCGTCACCCTAGTCAGCTGACAAAGAGAAGAAAACCAAAATAACGCTGTGAGAGACAGTTCATGTGCTTTAGCAGAGTGGCCCATGTGACGAACGCAAAGATCCCACTCAAGGATTTGGCGCTTGCAAGTACACCTGGCTTAACGGAACTTCCACCGCCCGCACCCAAAATTCCACTAAAATTCCCTTTTGCAAAAGACCGCCGTAGCCGGCCGGAGAATAGTCGCTTGAATACTTCTAAGTACGGGGAAAGTTGACGAATTGCACGGTTCTGGATGGAGTGGCCATTGGTATAGGTGAAAAATGGCCGGATTTGCTGTTGCAGGCTAAACGAGCGCTTGACGTGGAAGAGTGATCACCATGGCTTGAATTACGACATTCCAGCACATATGGGGACGTGAAGGAAAGGCTGATAGACGAAAAATGCTGGAGAATGACGATAGTGCTGGACGAATGGAAAAAAAGATGTCTGGATAGGGAATTATCCCTCATATTTCTCCGAATAGAGGAAGGTTTCTATCCTTAAAAGTCCCTGAAAATCCGTTAATTCCTCAAGAGCCCCTCTTGTAGTTCCCTTCCCCTTCTAGGGCCCCATAATTGGTGAACGACCAAACCAGTAGCCATTTTCAATCAATAAATGGAATATTCGCAGAAATTACTGAGGCAGATGGAGATGAATAAGTAAAAAGTATGCAAATGCAGAGTTCGCATGCAATGTTGCGTGAAACGTTCTGCCAACAGGTGAAGAAGCCATGTTAACGTTTAAAATCAATTCCACAAAGAAATAGCATGCAATGTTACAAGGAAGACTCATGAAGAAACCTATAAATCTGAAAAAAAAACGAAAATTCGAGGGGAATAAGGTAAATACGTATGAGCGGATTTGGGGGCAGCAACTGATGTGCTCCACTGTCAAAATTTGACCTGAGGCTAGAACCCAGGAGAGTCATTGTGCTCTGTTGAACATGGTAATTCAAAACCAAGGGTAGTTCGCAAAAGACTCGACTATTCTAGATCAACGATGTACTGTCTTTTTCGGGAAATACACGAGTCTGTAGGGTCTCCTGGGTCTGGATGCACCATTGAGATTACCCAGGGTAAACTTGTCGACTCTCGCGTCCACGCTGGGTAAATCTTCGGGGTGTTAACATGTTCGCCTAAAGCAATCTCAATGATGCATGCGATCTCTGTGTGTCATCCCACCGTGGCCTTACGCGTGGATGGAAACTGATCGATGATCGATATATTGATTACATGGAGGAAACGCGTTAAGAAAACTGTTAGCCCCATAATGTCTAGATCAATGAAAAGGTTTATTGAAAGCTGTAAAGGCAAAAAGAGAAAGAGAGAGAGGACAGAAA
>KN729560.1:0-16345 GCA_000816745.1 Ancylostoma duodenale | reverse complement strand
TGTAAATGGGAGCTCAACCACGTTGTTTTCTAAGATTCATACAAAATGCGCAGAAAGCAACACGGGATTACTGAACCGCAAGCTTGTAAACATATGTTTGTATACCAGTTGTAGAAGAATGAATTATTATAACCAAATGTATTTCAATCCTAAGAGTGGAAGTGTCTTTTTTCTTCTTACCTGCTGCAGCCAATTTTCTCTTATTTGATCACAGTAATCAATGGAGCCAATAGAAGCTTGAAAATTTCCCCGTGACTCCTTTCGTGAGAGAGTGCTGGTTATATTTGGGGCCAAGCGATGCGTACGTATATTACATGTGTTCGAAACTAATTGCTCTAATTTGAATAAGTATGTGTCACAGGAAATTTGGGTGTCTCAGTGAAGAGGTCAATGCAGTCCTGAAGAAAAACAAGGAAAGCTGTGAGGTTTTCTCTTTTCCGATAATGCGAATTCCTCGGCTCTGTTTTCTAAACGTCAATTACATTATAATAATCGCGTTATCCGATTTTTTGCCGGTCCTGGGAATGTTGATGCATGCAATTATCAAATATATTCGAATGGTACCTGCTGTGTTAACTAATCCCCAGAGGGACTGTCTAATTCACAAAGAAATGGACACAAAGGGACATATTCAAAACCGTTGAAGTAAATTGCCCGAAAGCAAACCTCCTCCAAGAACAAATTGCAAATAAACTCCCAGGCGGCAAGACCGTTGCAACCTAATAATGACGTCATGTTTCGTCGTACATAAAATTTTAGTGCACTGCCGTTAGTTATTACCCCCATAACATTCCTTTTGCGCTAATTCTAGTCTTCTGCCACACTTGCGCACTGGAGGAACTCTGCGAAGGGTCAAGAAATGCTGCGAAAATTGTGGCCTTCACCCGGACTGCTTCTGCCTGTTCTCTTTTTCTCATTTCGTTTGTGTTTACTCTAGTTATTAGTATCCAACACCTCTTACAGTATCCCTTCACACAGATAGAAATGCGAGAACCACCCACGGTAATTATGTTCTCCAGGTTTTGCTGTAATCCTAGGTTTAGTAGTGAAGTGAAAACGAACCCACTAATCCGGCTGAAGAAAATGATTTCCATTGGTCCCATTTTGGCCTGCTAGGAAACGATGGCTGAGGTGCGATGTCGAGTTAACAGGAGTGAGAAAAGCAAGTTTTACCATAAAGAAACTAACTCTAAATGAAAAAAGGACTACGGCCGTCGTGTGAACCGGCTGAACTTTGTCAGGGTTAGAAAGACACAACGAACTGATCTTATGCTGTGATGGTTATTGTTCATTAACATTTTGTCATTAACAAACTTAGCTGCTTATCTCCACGCTTCAATGCTTACATGTCCATAAATTGTTCCTATTAATTTCATTATAATTAATTTAATATTTCAATGCAATCTGATCAAGTCTGCGGAAACGTCAATCGTTCCAATCTAAACCCTCTACTAGCGCAAATTTCCTTTAGCTCGAATTGTTTTCGGCGTCTCTTTGATCGTGGAAATAAGGAGACGACAGGGTTAGAAACTATCGCAAAGTATGAGGACGGTGTATATGTAGTTCTAATCCAGTCGATGTCTCACCTACATATGTGTGTTTCATCCCTGAAGCTGGTCCAATGGAAACACGAAAACCACACGCGGTAAAATCCTGCAGTACTCTTGCACCCTTCCTTTACGACATTAGCGGCTCGTAGCGGCGAAATCATCGGGTGAAGCGTAAACAGCGTCGCTCCATTAAGAACTATTTATTGGCAATTTGGCACCCTTCGATAGATTCAGTTGCGTTGTTCCACCATGATGTAGACAATGTGATGAAAAACTATGTATTTAGAATGGACATTTCGCTGCAAAAGAGCCGAACAATCCTCTCTTGAACTCCTTTTTTATGCGGAGGTTGCTGCTCTATGACAACCACCACAAAGAGTTACACTTTCAATAATTAGGTACCAGCAACCTATGTCACCGCTGTCGAGGCATCCTGCAGCAATGCAACCTGTAGTGGTAGCAGTGCGTATGGGCACTCCAGAAACAAGGGGTCCGTAGAGAGGTGTTTTTTGGGTGTTTTTCCTTTAGTTTTATAAGGAAATAGGTATGCTTTACTAATAAGTATCGCCTAAAGATTTTTTCGGCTTCAGAACTCATAATCAGTGCTGAAGTGAAACACTGCCTTTAAGCTCCGCGATAATGTGATGTAAAGTTGCGCAGAAGTAGCAGTCGAGCATTTATCGAGTTTTTCTTCCTCAAAGAATCATTTTCATTATTGATGTGAAGCACCGTCTCTCCAGGTACATGGTCTCTCTTACCGAAGGTTTACCTTGATGAAGCACATAAGGTCGTCAATGATAAATCCCTTCTCAAGATGCCCCACGCATCCGACCTATTCAGTTTCATGGTGCCTTTTGAGTGGGAGTGCGTCCCATACCATGAATTGCGAAACACCCCACGTTTCTTAGATGTGTATGGAATGCTACACCGATCCTAGTTGGACTAAACGCTTGCGTGGCCAGCCCCGAGACGAGGTCGAATCATGAACAGTTTGATCACCAGTGCCTCTTGCCACTGCTCTACGTAAGATGTCTCGTGATTTTCTGATAGTATCCGTATTCACGCTTACTACGTTCATTACTGAGAATATTCAGGCTCCAATGCTGCGGAGTTCTTAAATTTTGGCTGAACATCAGGTTGGGGAAAAGTGGTGAAGGAAGTGTCATCCGAATCCATCTTTCTCTTCTAACTCTCATGGAAACTTTTTCCGGCGAAGCGGGTGTACAACTATGAAATCTAGGATGTTGCTCCTATGCTTGGATAGTGCGTCCATTCTCTCTCTTTAGGGTTGCCGAGGTGCGATTCGGCATGCAGAGGAACCCTTGTTCAAAAATGGCAAATTAATAAGCTTTTTCTCGCCTAAGCAGAATCTGAGATGTACGACGAGACAGCACTCAGAGAATGGCAAACCCAGTAAAGACAGTGGTTGCTCTACTTTGGTGCAGAACTTTTTATCGAAAAAAAGTGGAAGGTTGTCATGCAAGTATAGATGTGGCATGGAGTATAGATGTGGCAGAGCTTTTCGTTTTGTCGTTTTTCTTCAGTGATGTCTATCAGTTTCCGGACTTCGCTTACTCAGACCGTAACCAAGACTGTCGTGTCCCGCATGAACAACTCGAACCATCGCTCTTGATTCGCTTCACTACATGAAATCGTTCGTGACGTGGCTCCTCATGGAAGCCCATATCTTCGGACTCGAAGAGGGTGGGCTGGTGATGTAAACACAGGGTGGGCCAAAAATACGGTCACAACAGGGGAATTGCTTTTAAAGGAGCTTGTCCTTCTGTTGCGAACGAAAGTGGTGAGGTCCTTCTGTGCAGCACGCTCTTCTCTATCCTTCTTAGTGAGAATCTTCTGTATAGGTTTTGCCGTGCAGTGTTGGTAGAGTCATCCTTAACGTCTTGTTGAACGCTGTTGTTGCCAACTAGAACTAGCAAAAAGAAGTAAATGCATCGAAAAGGGTGTCAACAACTCGAGAAAATAGAGCTTAAACTGCCTTGAACTCCACCGCAAATGGAAAATCATTTCCGGACGTTTTCGCAGGACACTGCTACACTGCCTAGGTTACGTCCGGTTCAGGGCGTGGGAACAATAGATTTTGGGACCTACTGGTTTCGTAGAGTGGCCACTCAATTGAACGGAACTCTATTGATGGGGTTAGTAGGGTCCCGCGATATCCGGGACATATGCTTGCTCAGAACCCCTCATAAAATTACATTCTCTGAAAATTACTTGAAAAATAGCGGACTAATTTTAACCCAGCCACTTGAGCACCATTGTTTGCGACTTCACTAGATGTCTCGAGATCTGATTTCTAATAGATGCAGAATGTTGTCTTGTCTCTTTTTCATTGGGAAGCAATGAACCTACATTTGTTTATTTATTTATTTATTTATTTATTTATTTATTTATTTATTTATTTATTTATTTATTTATTTACTTGTTTATTTATTTATTTACTTTATTTATTATTTATTTATTTATTTATTTATTTATTTATTTATTTATTTATTATTTATTTATTTATTTATTTATTTACTTATTTATTATTTATTTATTCAACACACCAGCCATGCCTGGTGCTCCAAAAAAAAAAAGAAACTGAATATCAAGTACAATATAGCATTGGAATGGCTCTTATCGCCAGCTTCCCACTATTTTGATAGGGATTATAATTCCCGAATGAGCTGAGAACGAAACTCTATACACTTTCCTTTGTGAGCCGACCTGCCCATGCTACAAACCAAGATATAGGGTGAGCGGCTGTGTAAAAGGACAAGGAGTGTTAGATATACCATCACCAGCCAGCCAAGTGTCATCCAGCAATGTGCCTTCAGAACATGTTGGAGCTTCGGCACGCAGGTATGCTGTCTGCTATCCTCTGCGGAACCAACATGTTGAGTAGCCAGCACTTCTGAGTTTAAATCATACGGCAACGTTCCAAATTACATCAAAATTCTTCCTCTAACTGTGCTTTTCTTTGCTACCGCATTTTTTGGCCCAACCCGTGCTTGACGACGCTCTCCTCGAATGCTCTACTGTTGCTACCCCAGAGCAGCTAATGGAGGGTGGTGTAAGAACAATTGAAAGCATATCTGCATGAACAAGCGCGTACCGCCACTTCCATAGCCTCAGTAAGAACTTCGCGGAATCTCCCACAATATCACCACATCATGAATAATCGAAATATCAGGAACGGGGAATTAAAAATTGTTGAATTTTTTTATTACCTCCTCCTTAACCTAATATTTCTGCTGTCCCACTTTATGGTCACATGTATTTTTTTGTTCACTGAGAATGGAGATTGGTTATGAGCTACTTAAATGATTCTTTGACGCAACTTCGAGCCATTTAATTGAATAAATAAAGGTATGAGTAATGAATTTAATCACTGTTTAAACATATAAGTGGATAAATAAATAAATATAAGGAAGGTGTAAGTCCTTATGCGAGCATAGTCGTGTCCGTAAACATCAGGATATCTGGCCTTTCCTAAATTCAAGACTTTTTCGCTAAAATCGAGAGAAAATTACCAGGCCAAATTCATTTGTACTTTCAAATAACAATAGAGTCATTCTGAATCAAACGCATTTAGGACATGAAGTCACAGTAAAGGTACTGATCGATGCGGGATCTGATATTGAGGTGAAGAACTCACACGAAGAGACGGCACTTGACTGTGCCGTACGAGAAGGGAGATTAGGAGCAGTCAAGGTACTGCTGGATAACGGTGCACTCATCGAGAACAGGGAGGACGTGAGGTACGTCCGAATCCGCAGCACGTTTGGTTCTTTTCACTGGAAAGTGACATATTGACATTTCACGCTTGGCTAGCGGAGCTGAGATGTATTCGCTACAGCGCGCATCACTATAAACCAGTGGCGGACGTAGGGGAGAGGGCGGGGGGAGGCGAGGGGGGGGGGGGGAGAATGGGTCGCCAAATTTTCGAAATTACCTTACAATACCAATAAAAATCTTGTATTCGTTTATTTTTAGTTGTTTATTTTTATCATTACTTTTAATATAGTTTTTATTTGTTATTTATTAATATAGTTTTTATTCATTATTTATCATTATATTTAATATTTTTATTAATTTTACTTTCCGCCTGGGTCCCCAAAACGGCGAGGGCCCCACTTTTTTTCCCACGCCCCCCCCCCCGTCCCGCCCACTTTCTGCGTCCGCCACTGCTATAAACCCATTAAACTTAAACTGTTGAACCTATTAAACTTGAGCCATTAAACCCATTTCTATCTCTGCAAAAACGTCAAGCGCATCATTTACCACCACAGAATGCGTTGCGCGCCCTAGAATGTTACTCATCCATAGTTTCCATGACTGAAACAGATCGACAATGAATCTGCTTACAAACTTTAGCGTAACACATCCGATAGAGAAAGAGAACATTCTAGAGCTAGTTGTGTTCATCTTCAGTGTTCACCTTCTACTGCGGATGATTCCACCTAAGCTTAAAGGTGATACGTCGGGAAATTAGAGAAGGCGTAGCTTTGCCGACCGTTAGTACACTCGCCATAATAGTAGATTCGTGGTAGACTCCGGGGGCTTGAAGAGTCATATGTGATAGTAAGTAAACACAGCCAGTATACCCCCAGGAAGTGTTCACTTTCTCTCATCTTGATCACCGGGTGTATTCAGGTCTATTTCATAGTAAGAGCGAAAAAGAAACCAAGCTTCTCCATTAATCCTGTTCTTGGAACGCAAATTGCATACTCAAGCTCTCTGCTTCTGAATGACCATACAAATTGATGACCATTCCATGCTTTAGCCACTCCACCGCATTGCATGTGGCAGCCAAAAACGGCTACGACGCCATCGTTCGTCTGCTTCTGTCACGTGGTGCAACAATTGACAGACAAGATGAAGATTCGTACACTGCTCTTGATCTAGCCGTCATGATGGGATACCGGTATGATACAGATTAGCTGGTAGTTGGTTCCATTTCAGTGCTGGCTATTCCCCAGATTTCAGAAGCGTAGCTCAAGTTCTGGTGGAAGCGGAAGACTGGCAAAAAATAATGGCACCAAAAGACAAATTGCCGCTTGGTCGTCACAACGAGGCGAGGAGCACCCCAATGAGGGCTTTGATCTCCGAATTTCCCGACGTTGCCAAGATCGTGCTCAGCAAATGTGTTAAGTGGGTAGTCTGCTCTGCTTGAGGGTTGCTTGTCCTATGTTGGTCTGTGCTTAGGGAAGAGGGAGAAAAATCAGGTCCTTACTACCGTGTGGATTACAACTTCAGCCTGATCGACGATACGTATATGATGCCTTCAAAGGATGGAACGGGTAAACATCTCCCTGTACACATAATTTCGAGTCCACCTAGAATTCATTCAATTCATTGAAGAGCTTATCGGCGAGTGTAGTCCATACCATGGAGGAAAATTGAAGAAAGGAGCGAAGACTTACTCGGAAGACTACGACGTTGTCTACGAGAACCATCCTCTGAAGTTAATGGTAAGTGGTTTCCAGGGGATGTATGATTCATTAGCATAAAAGTGCATCTTTGCAACATTTTTTTGCCTCTCTTGATGCTTCCATTCCTTATTCAGTGCTCGGATGCATCATTGAGATTACCGATGACTTATTAACGTACCCAAATCTACTCTCTACCTGGGATTCATCAAAAGCATTTTCCATACGTGACGCTGTCCATACCCAGCTGCTAAGCGTGGATAATCACACCCATCAATATGAGGTTACCCATCCTTCCAATGATGCTTCTGGGCCCAGACATACAAAGTTTACAAAGTACAAAATACAAAGTTCTTAACTTCTGAGGAGTTAATGAAATAATGCTCACTCCGGAATCTCGAATCACGAAATATTGTGTTAATGCGACAGAAACTTCAACACATCATTGTTCAAAACTTACCTCATTGCGAGCTCTCAGAGATAGATTCCAATGAGTGCTCGATCAGAAGTGTGCGGAATTTTATCTCTTCAGATTCCAATGAGTGCTCGATCAGAAGTGTGCGGAATTTTATCTCTTCTTCGTTTTAAGCTCATTTTTTCCAACCATTTATGGCCTTACCTCCTTGTGGGATTTAGAAAGCGGTATCATAAGAAAGTTTGAAATGAAATGAGTAAGCTGCGTGACTCTTCCAAATAACTGCAAAATCAATGCAACCAAGCCCATTCCATCAAAAAAAGTTGCCTTTGTACTTTGTGTTATCATTAGGCTGTGAAACATTATTTCCCACCATTCAAATAATTATCGATGGTTCAAATAGGAAACCCTTAAGATCTTCGAGGAATTATCGGCTTGCTTGGAAGTTCTACATCACTTAAAACATATTTTTCTGAAGATGAATTCAATTATCAAGTACTACAATAATTTCATTTAATGGCATATTTCCTATCTATGGAATCTTGGTCATCATTAATGTCCCTGTTTGATTCTTCTCCGCGAGAACGCAAGTTGTTACGAATGGAAGAAGCAGGATGTTCAACTTCCGGCTTGTCATTGTTTATGGAACTTTATTTTTGATCTTGATTATCAAACTTCATCAGTTTACAGGTGATCCTTCAAGGCCCTGAAGAAATTACTATTACTTCGATGTAGAAATGGAGAAGATACTCTCCCGTAGAGATCCTGAATCTTCTGTCTACTATTCTTTTGTTGTTTGCGGATGATCATTGACATGCAGAGGGCAAACGTTGTGTAGTTTTGGGTGTAGGCTAGCTTTCAAGCGCGTTTGAAAACATCTTCAGCGAAGGAGCCGTTTGCGCTGACGCGCACAGTTGCACAGACTCTAGTTTGTAATGACGCCATCTCTTGGAATCTCCTTCCTCTGCAGATGGGGAGAAAGCAATTTGCGCATGCTCATCGGTACTGGCGTTACTCTTCAGAAGCAATGGCGATAGCTTTTTATCAAACCCAGTTAAAACATCAGAGAAATTCACTCTTTACAAAATCCCACCCTTCGAGCTGCTATCATGTTATAGAAATGCAGTTAGGATGTGTCGTAGGGTGCTTTTACCCAATAAATTTGCTTTAACAGTAAGTCGCAGTTTTTGAGGGTTTTTTTTTGCATTGAGAGTCGTGGTACAACGTTCTCAATGCTGCTTTTTTGTTACATTACTAAGTGATCAGCAGTATTGAGTGCCCTTCACCTCTGCTTCTAATTTCCTATGTTCAGATTCTATTAGGCATGTGAAAAAGTTTCCATCCTTTTTAAGCGAAATTGAGTCTTTATTGAAAAAGAAACAAAGCAGACACATCAATCAAAGTATTGCCCATTGTTGGCTATAACCTTTCCCCATCTTTCTGGGAGAAGACGGACGCCACAGCGGTAGAGAAGCTCGTCCTCCGGCTTGATCCTTTCCTTCACCCATTTTTTTTAGACATCTTCAAAAGATTGGAAGCGCTGCGCGGAACGCCTGTGGGACATCGACCGAAACAAACGGTGGTCAGACGGGGCACAGTCTGGTGAATAAGCCGCACGAGGCAGCACATCCCAGCGAAGTGCTACAAGCGTTTCCTTGACGGCTTTTGTGACATTTGCCAAAAAGGAAGTACTCCACATTGGGGCCCCAAAATTTTCAAACAAGAATTTCTTCTCCGAGATTTTGTACGGAGGGGGGGGGCTATCTGGGGTGCTGAACACGAATATGCTATCTAATTCGTACCGCAACCCCGTTTTTGTAGTGTTATGGTAGGGCTGTTATGACAAAAAATACTTACTTGGCTCAAATTCGACATGATTATCGCAATAAAACACAACGATGTTAATGGAAATCGAAACAAATGTGCACTGAATATGTATTATTGAGAGATGTCATACCAACAAAGCTAAGCAGCGTTCATAGAGCATTTGCAAGTATAACTAACTATTATAACCACTTACCACTAGGGGGCGGAAACCTAACAATTTTAGAGCAAGACAGCGAGGCATGGTTGTCTAAAATTTTCCATTTCCTGTTTTTCTTTTTCGTTTTGCGCCCACTTTTGAACTCCCCTTTTTTATGTGAGTCAAAATTTCATTTTCGCGCACACCCGGTGTTCAATACCTGCACATTTTTTTTCATTGAGCATACATGGATGTGTTAAGAGGGTTTTAATGGAAACTCGGAACGCCGTAGTTTGGTTTATCGTTAGTGCGGCGAAAATGTGGTCATTACGAACCAATACATTTATGTGAAATTTTCAGTGAAAGATTTCCATTCCAGGCTGACGCTGAGAAGCTCAGCCTACTCTCCCATCCTCTGGTGCTCGGTTTGTTAAAGTACAAGTGGAACAGCCTTGGAAGATACGTCTATTACCTCGGTGAGTTCTGACCAGAACTCGTAGCTCTCGACTTCTGCTCACTAATGTTTGCAGCCTTAATGATCTACGTCGCTTTTCTTTGTCTTCTGACACTATTCATCACTTACACACCTGCTCCATTCAACGTCTATGATGAGACCAGCAAAGAAATGATTGACCTCAGCGCTCTTCTTTCAGACGAGAACTCCACCTGCCCGGACACTGTAAGTTTCAGTGTTCCTTCTTGTTGCTACGTTTAGCGAGTTTAATATAGATTGGTGTTATTGTTTATTACATGACGATCTCCTGTTAGCATGACAAGCAACTGTAAACAAGTTAAAATAACCATTCTTCGTATTAAAAACAGTAGATCAGTAGTTTCTACCTAACAAAACACCTAACAAAGGATAAATGCGCAATCTCCACGTTTGGCGTACCCAGGGGCTGTATACGACATGTTTTGTAAGACCGCTCATTTCTCTTGGCAGAATGCGCCAAGAGTAACCCAAGACAATAGCTAAATCTCTACGCCTTCAGTAGGCAAAGGTAAAATTAGAGAAAACTCTGAACGCCCTAGTAGCTAGAAGTAAAAGTAGTAGTAAAAATAGAGAAAACTCTGAACGCTCCCATTCAATTTTTATTGTGGTGGAAAATGTGTATGTTCCACCAGGAAATGAAAATGAAGGAAAGAAATGCCTGTCAATCAAGGTGGAAAATTGAGACTTGCTACTTTTTCGTACATAGCTCGACGTACCGAACGTGATGGTTTGGATAGTTTTTGATGACAGTCGCGTTCTCATTCACTCACACGTATGGTATGCGAACTAATAGAAAGTGCGATATGCTAATTTGAGACCCATAGAATGCTAAAATTATAGCAGGAAGTTATTGTTCTTCTCTACTACAAAGATGGAGGTGAACAATCGCTTGTCACGACCTCTAGTCTTTTTGGGAAGTTCTTACGGATTCTTGAGTGTAAGGCGTTCTCAATACCTTACAGAAATTCGGATTCTCGTTCTAAACTTCAGAGAATGTCGAAGTGAATTCGATAGAGAGGGTCGAAGTATATTTGACTCCAACAACCTGAGCGTTTGACTCAGCTCCAGTTTTTCAATAACGTGTCGCTTCTGTGGAACAAGAATATTCAGAGTTATTAGTAGCGTTTGTATCCACAACCGAACTACAAACAGATGACAACTATAATAATTTCCCAAATTCCTCTTCATCAAATTTTTGAATAACAATTGTACTGTCTTGCATTTTTGGTCAGCCTGTACTAGAAAAGTGTTTCAGAAAATCGTCCGCCCACCATGGCTAGTGACGGTCAAGTGGGCTGTGATCAGCCTAGGTATTATCCAGCTTATAAAGGAGGTGTGTGCGAGCTTTACTATATATACTAGGTACAATAGAGCTTCATCTCCGCTGTGCCTTCGCAGCATTGTGCTTTTTTCAGCTTTTCCAGTTCATTACTCGCCGCCTCCGATATATTACGTTTGATAACGCCATCGAATGCTTCGTGTATTCGTCGGCCATAGTGATAGTGGTGGACCTGTCGCCATGTTCGCACCAGACAGGACTGCGCATGGTGAGCTACTGTTGAAAATGCCGTCTTTGGGCAAAGACGCAAATAATTAAATCTGTACTGTTTCAGTTGACATGAGTGGCTGTAATAAGCGGACTAGTACAATGTTATAGTCTGAAAATTAATTCTATAACAGTTTTGTCGTAACGTCTGTTCTAGTGAGGGTTCCTCTAAGAAGAGGAAGTGCTCCGTGAAATGAACGGACCAATGAGGGGTTTCAGCAACTTAAAATAACAAGATTTCAGAACTGGCAGTGGTCACTTGCGGCTATTTGTGCGTTCGCTTCTTGGATGAATTTGTTGTTACTCATAAGAAAGTTGCCAAAGTGCGTTTTCAGAATCCATATGTAGTTGAAACGTTAAGTAATGGTACTCGTCCGTCAGGTTTGGCATCTATGTGGTAATGTTCTTCGACGTGTTGAAGACTTTCTCCCGGTTCTTCCTCATCTTCGTGCTATTCATCGTTGCTTTCAGTGTTGCTTTTCACGCTGTTTTGCAGAACAGGGTAAGTGTATAAATCTCGCATTATTCGCGTCTGAATATTGTGTTCAGCCCGAGTTTTCTTCGGTGCCTTCGTCTGTGCTCAAAACTGCAGTGATGATGATCGGCGAATTCGAGTTTACCGCAATTTTCCATGGAGATGATAATTCGCACCTAGAGAGACTGTTTGGTCCTACTATCGCCTATCCACTCTTCTTATTCTTCTGCGTAATTATGACAATCCTTCTGATGAACCTACTGGTGCGTGAGCAGTATCGGTTGTTTTCTTGAAATTAATTGCGGAATTCTTAATTAGGTCGGTTTGGCAGTAGACGACATCAAATCCGTTCAGGAAAAAGCAGAACTGAAGAGGCTAAGCATGCAGGTGAGTACTTTTGACACCTGGTGCAGGCACGACCAGCCACCTGATAAAAGTAGTCAAGATAATGAAGCTTGAGTCAACTTTGTGATAGCCTCGTCAGGCAAGCATTCAAGCTAACTGCGAGGCTGTTAGTGACCACACCGGCTTCACACATATACAGGGTGGCTATTAAGTATGGATCGCTCGATTTTTTTTACCTCCAACTCTAAAAAAGTGAGATATCTCATAATCATATTTATTACCCGTTTCATCTAAGTATCGGTTACCATCAGCCAAGGTATTGCTCGAAGTTGTCTCCTTTCGGCTTGATACAGGCCTTCAGTCTCTTCTCAAGTGAAGCGATGATTGCCCGCAAGAAGTTCGCGTCGATCTTGCTCCATTCCCGTTTAATTGATGCCTTTAGGGAGTTGACACTCTTGTGACTTGTTGCTGACACCCTTGCCTCTAAGAAGCCCCAAATAGAGAAGTCCATCGGGTTGAGGTCGGGGGAGTTCGATGGCCATTTCCTTGCCCCAAAAACCCGGAAAGTAGGCTTCGCAGAAGGCTAGTGTAGATTTTGCGGCGTGAGCGGGGGCCCAGTCTTGTTGTAGCACAAACCGTTGTGTGCCAAAACATCTTTTGCTCCAAGGAAGCAGTACATCTTGCAAAATAGCCTTCTGATAAAAATTGGCATCAATCTTGACAGATTTCTTCACGAATGAGTTTATAGCTGCTGAGCCGCAAGTCATGTTTCACAATTTTCTGCACAGTGTACCTGGAGATACGCAGATCGGACGCGACTCGGTTGAGGCTTATGGTGTTGTTCCGGGCGATCCTCTTTCTGATGATATTACGGCAACGTGGCATATTGACGGATCCTGGCCTTCCTGGTTTGTGAAGGGGAACAGCATTACCTCTCTCCCTGTACTGCTAAACGATCTTCCTGACGATCGACGCGGGCATACCGAGACGTCTCGAATTTCGACAGCTTGTAGTCCATCATCACTGAGGGCAGCTATCGCGGCACGGTTCGGGCTTGGCTTCATAACTTCAGAAGGAGATGAAGAATGATGACCAAACTTTAAATGCTATTTATATACACCATCACCTATCTTATCATTACCTGGGATATCCGATATCTGTATTCTTTTTTCTACTTGAACTTCGCAAAGTAGCGATCCATACTTAACTGCCACCCTTTGGACTTAGAAAGGAAGCGTTCGTGAAAACACGACATTGGTTGTCATTTTCACTCGCATTGGCATACGTGAATAATATTCCATCACTTGTTTCGATAGTGATCGATCCTTTTCTTTGCACAGAAACTTCTCTCCTATTCAAGTCTTTGCATGAAGGCTCACTCGGATACTAGCTGACCCTCAGAACACAATGACGGTATCATTGTCACGTAGATGTTAAGGGATGTAGTCACGCTTGCTCAGCGGATCCCATTGGTCTTTTCCTGCATGGACCCTGTAACCTTCTCCTAACAAAATGGATAAGCGCGGCGCGATGAGAAAAGAAATTCATCACATAAAAGATAAACACGCTAGAAGGTCACTTGTTATTAAAACCCTCAATTTTGCTGTTCATTTCTGGATTCCTTACAGAAATCCAGACAGCTTCAAGCACTTTCCTACCTGAGATCTCAGCTTCTCATCCCAGGTTCTCACATTTGACATTGAAGTCATTTCCGCACGCTTCGTCCCTGCGCTTACCAAGCGGCGCCACTAGACTCAACTTGTCGACGACAATGCACGTTTTGGGTTTTGAGTCATCTCTGACCAACGCGGAATTATGATTTATTTTCTAAGAGAAAGCTGCAAAAGGGATACTTGGTGCGCTGATATCGAACATAGTCACTTTTTTATATTCAAGCCTTTCTTTAAGGTTACGTTATTCATACTGTAGGAACTTTACATAATCATCTTCCTCAGTACCTGGCCCAGTTTCGCAAAGGGTGTTACCTCAGTTAATAAAAGGTTTAGCCGAACACGATGTTAGTAATACTCTTTTGTTGGCCAACGTTTCGGCGGCTTCGCCTTCTTCAGGGTCTGAAAGGATCAAACTAACAGATTAATGACTACTATGCCGAGGTTCAGTGACGACCGGACTTGGGAACTGGTGTTACCTCACTTGCTGATCACGAATATAGCATCATTTTTGTACCAAGACTCCCCTCTGAAGAATTACGATTCGCATTCAGTACTAGTCGGATTATCGAACACTGTACACAACGAGCCGGCTCTGCCAAGTAACTTCCTAAAGTTATGTTAGGATGCAAACTGGATGCTACATTCGTGATCAGCATGTGAAACAACCTCTGTCTTCATGGTTACAACTCAGACAATCGTGGCGTCGAACAGCAGGTAGGACCCCCATCGCCCCGTCTACTTTTCGAGTTGGGGGAGCGGATATCGACGTTCTGCATAAGCAGAACGTGTTGCTCATGCCCTCGGACGTGCTGCAGTCCGCCGGGATTTCCCAGAAATGCTGCCGCTGAATTATTCCAAGTTGAATTGAGGAAAATTCACTCTCCTGATGTACGGCGCACGTCAGCTAGGAGTACTGAGGAAAGTCTTCGGCGCAGGTCTAAGGACTGGAGTTAGATTTGGGTGTATAAAATACTCAAAACACGCTTCTATGAGCACTATTTGCTCGCTGCTGCTTGCTCTTCCATGAGCAAAAATTTTGCTACGAACCCACGGCGCGATACTGCCTGGACTGTCCCCGAGAATAGGACATCGAATGTGAAGCGATCTTCGCGCACATTGCAGTAGATTTCGCTTAATTTTTTGGGCGCAATTCGCGTAAAATCGAGGGTATTTCGCTCATTTTCTCGAGATTTATGTGCATTTTTTTGGGTGAAATGGGGAAATATTTCGTTGAAAAATAAGCGAAATCTGCTCAAAAGGGCACGTAATCTGCTCAAATTTTGTCATCTGAACGGGTGTGAACAAGCGGCTCCCCTTTGCGGGATCGGAGATAGGGCACGTGGGGGGCCGTCTGCGATGTGGTGGGGGGGGTAGGTGCCCCGCGATTTGGGGTCCACCCCCAGGTACAACGGGGGTGGACCCCTTTCCAGCTGCAGTCAACCCCAACGATTGCCTGAGTAGGAGCCAGCGATTGATATCACATGACAGAATCTTTAACATGAAAGGTTAGAAGCACAGTCTTACCCATCACTTGGCAGTTTTTTTTTCATATGTTTCTCGGGAGAGCAACCTCATTTTCATGCTTACTTAGGTTGATCTCGTTCTACAAGTCGAAGCATCAATGCCGCCCTATATTCGAAAGCTGACCCATAGGTCCAAATACGTTACTCTTCCGAACGAAAAGTCCTTCTGGAAGCGTTTGTGCAGTCGATTTGGCTTTGACTCCTCGAGCGAAACAGAGGTCGATTCGGAGAACAAAGGAGAGCAGGTGAGCTGCTTTATCTTCGTATTCTCTTCTATAGCACGTCCCTACGTTGCAGGAGTTTATCTCTGAGTTTCGTGAAGAGTTGTGCTCGCAAAATGCACAGCTTCGAATGCTGCAAACCAACGTGGACAACATGTATGAGCGTCAGGTTCGAACAGAAGCTATGATTCGGGAAGTTCTGAAGAAGCTGGAAATAAAATTCGAAGAAATTGATGCCGAAGGGAAATGACATTTTTCTATTGTTTTTTTCTTGTTAATTTTGTTGCTCCTGTATATTACTGGTTTAGTTTTACATGTACATGCTTTGATGTTTTTTATTTCGTACTTTGCGCAGTCTAAATAATCCATTTTTTGACTCACTCATGCCTTTTCTATTCCAAAGATTCCACGCTGAAATTCACTTATTTTAGAATTGTTAATTCTGCCTTTACCACCGCTACAATCGGTTATCGTTCTCAGATCTTTCTCTTTTAATCTAGGATATCAGGTCTTCGTTCTGTCTTCACGCATTTTGAGCTGAACTCTGGAGTGCCTTACACATTTCTCAAGGTGTTACAGATTTTCTTATGCTAAGTCGAAGTTTTACATTGCTAAACCAGTGACGGTAACAGAAATGCCCAGCCAGAGGGGAAGGAGGGGAGTTGGCAGAAATTCGGGGACTCGCATTTCTGGAAGTTCAAGAAAAACT
>KN729554.1:0-16364 GCA_000816745.1 Ancylostoma duodenale | reverse complement strand
CAATTTATCTATTCCTATGATCATGTTTCCTCTATTTCACAGGAGTTGATGCGGACTATCCTGCCAATTGATTAATAACTTTAATTAAAATTTAACTTTTTGATTAACAAGTCCTGTCGCGACTTTTACTTTTCAACCTTGTTTTTTGCTACCTTTACTTCCTATGGATCCATGACATCTCACTGCCAGTCGATCAACGGCGCTTTTGATGCATTTTGCTCCTAAGCCGGGAATTCGGCGTCCCGACCATGGTTAGATTTGGCCTTTGGGATTTATTTTTCCAAGGAACCCCGCCGCAATTCATCTAAACCAACCATGTTTGCTATAACTATTGCTTTTTTATTTATTCAACTACCGTTATTATTATTGTTATTGTTATTTTATTATTATTATTATTTAACCGTTTCTAGATCAAACATAGTTAATCACCTGGGCTAGGATTCACGAACGCACAAAAATCAGGCTAACCAACCAACTTTCACTTCCTGCGTCTCTTCGCATTACGTAGTCTATGTGATAACCAATAGCGCGAACCCTCGCAGGTTTGCCTGGTCATTGTTTCGTGAATCCGAGCCCTGGACCGTCGCGCCGCGATGACTCCAAAGGTGTACGTCAGAAGTGCCAAAAGCGCCCAAATCCCCGTTTTTGGAAGGGTCAGTGTGGGTTACTTGGGCGGGGCGCTCCGCTTGTGTTGGTTGTCCCCGGCCGCAGCGTTGGTAAACATGTTTTATCCTGTCCGATCGATAAGCTCAGCAGTGAAACAGACTTGCCATGTCAATTTTGGTTCAGCAACTGGAATAGACACCCCCCCCCCCCGTTCAAAAAATATCAGCCTAAAGGCGCTTTTGAAAAATTTTACATTCACCGCTGCAGTCATCCTGTGGAGCAGGCCTGGGATTATTTTATTTTAATGTATTTTACCAATGTAATAATAATGTAATGTAATTTTATTAATGCAATAATAATGTGATGTAATTTTAATGTTTTGTGTCAAATATTTTATTCCAGTGTTTCCTATTTGCTAATACATTAACGTAGAAACTCCCCATTTCAATTCCAAGTTAGCTTAATTTATTTCGAATACGTGTTTTCCGGCAGAATAGCCATATTTGGCAGCGTTGGAAAAGTCGGATTACAACTTCTAGATATCCCAAAGTATCTTTTCCGGATAGCGCCAGAAGGTGTCAAATCGGCCGACACTGTTTGCCAATGTTGACAATTGTTCGATTCACTTGACTCAGCAACCACTTGAGTAGTGTTTTCTCAAATCCCGGCGTGTTTTTCCAAGCTTTGATTAATTCCCATCATGAAAAAAGCGCACACCTCGTTACTGTGGATCGATTCGTGGGAGCATGAGGACATTGGTGAAATTGGAGAGTTTTCCGGATGATTTCTGGATGACGACATAGAAAATACGCGTAGAATTCGGGGAATTTGTGTTCGTGTTGCGGTGGAATTGGCTCTTGAACCGATTTATGTAGATGGGAAGATTCAAGCCATGGGTTCTCTCGAGGCCCGCGTTCGCTCCGAGGCTCAGATGTGGCGCGGTGTTTTTGCCAAACGATCAAATCGCATAACTATTGGATATGTGAACATTATACATCGGACGGAAGTGTCAATTCATCGCCGCGCGAAGAAAACCAGGAGGGATGTGGAGTGACATGCCGCCAACACCGGCAGTTTTCGCTCCAGCATCTGTACCACCAGCACCACCGCTCACTCGCTCCTTATCTCCCCTACAGCTCGGCGGCGGCGGCCGATGGCGCGACGGCTCTGGCGCCCTCGCGGCTCAACGTGATCCCTGCGCGCAGCAGCGATCTGTGTCTACACACAGTGCCTCTACCACTTGAAGCCCTCTCGTCTTTTCCCAGCCACTTTCTCTGTGTGATACATTTCCACACTGGTTGTGTGTGGTGGTGGTGGCTCAACCACTCCTCTATTTCGTCCTTCTACGACGCTGAATTAATTTCTACCCAGCACCTGTCTCAGGTACTGATGATGTCCTTTTTAGCTTACGTGTAATTTCATTTCAATCTCCATGGAGTATGTGACATATGCGCGCTTGTATAATTAAATTTCTGCCATGAGTTCGTTTCCTGGAGCGCTTCCTGGAGTCAGTATCGATTTGGAGGCGACTTAGGGAAAAGTACAGTGTAGCGACTCTGATGTGATACCAATTCTCGAGCGATTAGAGCCATAATCTCGGTGAGAAACTCCGTGAGAAATGCACTTGGCGCTCGGCTCCGCGCTCAGATCGTATCGGGGTTCCGTCCGGGCTAAGGGTGGAGAGGCTGTGGCAGTTTTCCTGGCTCTATTCAAAGCTTCGAGCCTAGCTATTCCTAATCTAGGCTAATCGGACTTGTTGGAAACCTATTAGGATTGCAAGGGTTATATCTGGGATAACTTGGGCTTTTCCGTAAATTTTCTGATTTTTCACCTCGTTGTAAACAAAGTGAATTGAATTCGCTAGAAACCTATCAGGACTAAAAGTTTCATCCAGAAAATCTCAGAATTTTCCTGAAAACTCTCAACATTTCACCTCATTTTTAATGAAGTTAATCAGATTAGCGGGAAACCTAACATGACTAGGAGCTTCATTTAGATTATCTTAAACTTTCCTGTTTTTTTTTTTTTCTAAAGTTTCTCCTCAATGCCTAGCATCTAGAAACATCATCACAAAATACTGCAGTGGCTAATAAAATGTACCTGTTAACCACTACAAACCACTACAAAATACATATGAAAAGGGTGAAAGTACTTACACTGATTCTACGAACTCTAGCTCCGAATACTATAATTCACTACGATGCTACTGAAAGTTGGAGGCATGGAGGCTGGTCAATGCGGGGAGAGGGGTTATACAGTCAAATTTCCTAGCTAACTATTCTTAAAATAGGAAAAACTGGAGCTGAAGCTTCTTCAATATGTTTTTATTTTAAAAATTTTCAACCGGCTATCTATCTATCTAGTTTCCAAAAAAATTCTGGAGGATTTTTTCCAGGATTTCAGTAGGCCTGGTTCTCGGGGAAATTATGGTGGCAGCTAATTCGGATAATCTGTGCTGACTGCTGAAGACATATGTATTTCTGTGCAAAATGGAGCAGGTGGTTGTAGGTCTGTAGGCGTAGGCATACTCAGGGAAAGGCCTAAAGAGGCCTAATGTGGTGGAGAGACTCGGGTAAAAGGGCAATGATACGAACGGATTATTGGGCCGGAAATGACTGCCAGCTCTGGTAGCCGTTGAATTTGGCATGAAAGCCAATGAAGCATGTGCGTGTCGGTCACGACAGCAACATGACACACTCCGGAACGGGCGGTGGCGGCGGCGGGCGGGGTGTGTCCGCGTCCGTCATCGTCGTCGTCGTCGTCGTCGTCGTCGTCCATATCAAGGTGTGTGTAGTGTGAGCCGCGTCTCACACAAGCCGGCGGCTAATCTAAGCACATTAATCGCCTAGTGAGCACCTCGGCCGGTGTGTGTGTGTTCCACCTGAGGAGCGCTCAGCTCGTCGCCGGCATCGATTAACGACGCTCTCGACGTCACTCGTTCGTGGGATCGTTCCCATAGATCATACAGGCGTACACGCCACGAACCTCATCATTTACGATCCTCCACTCGTCGCCACTGCGATTCGTCAACGCTGACATGGCCTGTGCCAGTATTAGCTACTCAGCGCTGGCTTCCAATGGACAGTAAGTGCTACGATACTTTAACACAATTATTTTCCACCAAAGCACAGCTACAGCAGCTCTGCTAGGGAGCTGGAGCTGTGGCACACTCCCACAGGAGTGATTAGGTCTGGAGAAGCGAATCCAGAGCTAGTCACCTCCAGCTAGTCCACGGGCTGCGGCTGGACTTAATTCAAAAGGCGATAGGCCAATGAAACGTGGAGGTGGTGGGCAGTAAGTCGAGGCGACTGGCGCGACCGGATCAGGTATCACATAGGTAGGCTGAGGACCACGTCACATGCAGTATGTTATATATGTGTAGGTGAGGCGGGACGTAGATTAGGAGCACCGCCTCCCTAGAACGCAGCTGGCATTTGCCTTCGTTTTTCCCCTGGATTGGACCCGGGAAAATTCTACACACGGACCCTCGAAGTGCTGGGCTAGCTGGGCTAGCTGGTCACCCCCTACACTACACTCACTAACCACCACTACTCGCTGGAAGCATGGCAATTGCCATTTCACAGGCAGTTCTACAACATCGCACCTCCGTACAGTTCGGGGTGCCAGGCACTGATACTCAGCTGAGATTCAAAAATTACAGGGTCACCGGCAACATGATCAGCGGGTAAGTTCCAGATTTTTCACTCTTTGCTTTGCATGCTACCCCTACCCAACTGGGGGCTTAATTCCTATGTTTATGGCAGTATTTAGTCATGCATGCGTATGTAGCCGTGGTTCCTATGGCACATCGTCTCGTTCACCCGCTGATTTTACGCTTGACTATCTGCTTACCCTCTGAAATTAACCGTGTGTGGTGCGGAGCGTTTTTTTTCTTATGAAAAGCTCTAATGCTCCCTGACGCGTGCATCATAACAGCACCCAATTAGTGTTTAATGTGTTCAGTGAAAGTCAGAGCGATAACTGGTAAAAGATGAGTTATGCCGTGTGTGTTTCAGTGCCGCTCAACAGCACAAAAAACGCCTCGTTCCGTTGCGGAAAACAGATGCTATGAGCCATGCGGAACGACGAAATTTCCTCCTTTTGGATGACGTATGGCGTTCCGGTGGGAGTGAATGTTTCCAGGTAGGGATGGTAGACCAGGAATACTACCTTTTTATATCAATTCAGTACTTGTTTTATAGAATATTTAGCCAGTTTTGTTGTGAATATGCCAGGACAAGTGTATGGATTTCTAGAATTTTCAAGGATTTTTTCCAGAGCTTAGAGACCCATTTAAATTCTCATGTGGGGGAAAATCAAGCATTTTCTAGCAGCTTTGAATCGCCTCACTCTAGGCCAATCAATTTTGGACAAAGCACCAATCAATAACTCATTTCTTCCTCTATTTACCTGCAACAATGACTCCCATCCAAGTGGTTTTCATCCAAATCGATACTTAATTTATTCACCGAGTTCCCAGTTAGATGTACTGGATGTCCTTAGAAATGAGAAAAAGACACCAGTGCAGCAATGAAATGTAGAAAATTCCCACTGTATACATAGTGAGGTTTTGTAACCCAGATTTTGAAAAACAGAGGGTTCCTAGCAAAATTTCTGGCGATCCATATCATATAACATTATGATATGCAGCTGTTCCCGTCGGCTTCACACGAAAACAAGAATCCTAGCGCTTTGATTAATCGCGGATATCGCGCGTCCAAAATCGCATCATGTCGCCTCCTGCAAAGTATCCAGGAAAACGTCTGGATAACTGTTGCGGAGACTGGATTTAGTTTGTGTGCTATCGAATAAAAATCGGATAATTCATCCAGGTTAACTAATAATTAAGGAAGTGCTTGAAAAAGAATTGAATATTTAGAAAAAGAAGCTAAGAAGCTCTAAGTCCATTCTTCTCTTTCATCCAGAACTGAGTTACTATCCCATTTCTAGCTACCAAAATTACTTACCACTTACTTTACTCATACTTAGAATAACTTTTCGATTCCGGACATACATATTTAGCACGTTACTCAATTCAAAGTATATTAGACAGGGAGTAAAGGAAGTAATTTTGGGTGTGAAGGCAGGACTAGACTTGAGCAACTTTATTTACTCTTACTTTGTTAGTTTCTTGATAATTTTTCTATCTACTGGGTACCACCGTTTTTTTTTTGCGAAATGAGATAGGTTTTTTCAGTTTCCTAAACAATTTTGTGCAGTTATCCAGGAAAAGAATATAAAAATCCTGATTAAATAGTCATTCTTGAAGAAAAAATCAGATAGAAAATTTTTTGGGGAACCTTTACAAGGATAGACATAATTTTCATGGATTCGCACATTTTAACGGATGCTTTTCCGAAAGTTTGAGCTCATCTCCTATAAATCACTTCTGAAATCCTTTTTTTCCCGCGTGATTCATGCCTCTCAAGCTTGTGCATAACCAATGAATATTCCTGTTTATGTCCCGGGGCCAGGAGCAAATTCTCCTTCATTGGCAGCGTGCTGTCGTCAAAACTTCGCGCGCGCGCGCGTCGCCTAATAGAACGAAAAGAGTGACAAACGCACTAAATGAACAAGCAAAGACGTCGACGCGGACGTGTTCGTGTCGGGAAGCACTCTTACATTAAGGGAATTGCACGAACAAGGGACGAGCACCGCGATTTCCGTAGATTTCAGATCATACCTCCCGGCGGAATCGGGCCGGATGGCGAGCCGATGTTTTTGCGTCTGAACATTGGCGGTACACGCTATATGCTGCTTGTCGATGCTCTTCTCAGAGCAGAACCCTCAGGATTCTTGGCGAAATTCGTCCAACTCACCCATATGGCCAGATTAAAGGTTTGGCACGAGTCTAGCAAATTTTCTGGCTAATTTTTCTGCTGTGGCTAGCCATTTTCCACATGTAATTAGCGTGATTGCAGGTAGCCGATGCGTATCTTCCTGCCGAGGACTCGTATTTTTTCCAAAGATCACCGGCGGCATTCGACGCCATCTACCAATACTACGCGACCGGCGTCGTGCATCGACCATCGGAGGTTCGTCGTCCGGCAGAATCGCCCGGCCTGCCGAGCGCAATTTGATTACTTTGTCTGTTAGAGTAAGAAGGTGGCAATCTGTTATGAGAGGTGTTGTCGTCAGTAGAGGCAGGCGACAGCCGTCTCTCTCAGATGTTCTCACTTCGCCTGACAGGTGTCAATTATGAGTATGGCGCCGCTCATTACGTTCTTGCACAGGTGTGTCCGGCCTCGTTCCTCACTGAACTCGACTTTTGGCGCATATCACATCAGCATGTCGGCTCGTGTTGTGCTGATATTGTTCCGCAAAAGAGGGAGGAAGAGAAAGAGGAGGAAAAGGTACGTAGGGTAGAGAAAATCGATTCTTGGAGTTATGCCACTACGTAAACCACTGCATTATTGATTTTTGAGTTTTTCCACGAATCCATAGTTCTAAGAAAGTGATGTCCAGCCGCTGACACGTATCCTAAGTGCTTCTGCACCAGGAAACGAGTCACTTAGGGAAATTCTACACTTCTAGAACTCGCAGCTCAGCTGCAGATGGATATTCTTCAGGTTGACGACACCACATTTGATAATTTGATGTTCGGCAAGGTGCGAAGGCGGATGTGGACGTTCCTGGAACGGCCTGGCTCCTCCATGCAAGCGAAGGCCTTCGAACTCTCATCCACACTTTTCGTTGCCATCTCAGTAATGGGCCTGAGTTTCGGCACAATCCCGGATTTCCAGGTGGGTCCTTCCCCCTGACACACTCCTACCGAATGCTAATGGTCCCTTCTTGCAGGTTACGCACTACATGCCTCCCCACAATGAAACTATTGTACTCCCTAATGGAACTGTAACTGTTGTGGAGAAGGTGGAAGAGATGAAAGTCGAGCATCCCGCATTTGTCTTCACGGAACGCATCTGCATAGCATTCTTTACGGTCGAGTACTGCCTGAGGTTGTTTGCAGCACCTCGAAAGTTGCGATTCGCTCTGAAACCGCTCAATCTCGTCGACTTATTAGCTATTGTGCCGTTCTACCTCGAGCTGTTGCTCACCCTTTGCGGTGTCGACGACAAGAAGCTCAGAGATTTGCGATGGGCTTTCCTTGTGGTGCGAATACTTCGAGTGCTACGAGTGATAAGGATTATAAAACTCGGCCGGTTCTCATCCGGACTACAGACGTTCGGAATGACGTTGCAACGATCACAGAAGCAGCTGCAGATGATGACGATAGTGCTGTTGACCGGTGTTGTCTTCTTCTCGACGATGATATATTTTCTGGAGAAAGACGAGGATGGCACGCCGTTTACCAGCATACCTGCTGCGTACTGGTGGTGTATAGTGACGATGACGACTGTTGGTTATGGTGACGCTGTTCCTGCCACGACCAGTGAGTCCATTTCACTTATAAATTACCCAAATTTTCCAAAGAAAAACAAGGAAAAATTATAAAGTGGTCCAATTTTCCGTTTTGCGCAACAAATTATCCCTTTAAATAAAAAAAAAGAATCAAAGGAATATGTTATGCACTGAACACCTGGGAAAGTTGAAGTCACTGCACCTGCCCGACCTCTACCACTTCAGTTATTCACGCATTTTTCAACTGCAAAAAAAAGAAAAAGTAAACACGCAACTGGTATTTCAACATTATTTTGCATGGCTTTCCAACCCCCAGTGGATAAATCGCACGGTTCTAAAGTGTTTTGTACCCACAGGAAATTTCAGCGATCAAAGCCTGCTCGCATGCGCTACACCACCCGCTACGTGACACTCTGATTGTCTGCGCATCTGCACATCTCTTTGCTATCATCGGTCTCGTTCAACCTGCTGCTTCAAGTTCTAACCTGTCCAAACAAGTTCTAACCTGTCTAAACAGGTGAAGGCAGACATGCGTGGCGGGATTGCTCTACTATTATACATACTCCCCCCCTCCCGCAAAATGGGCCAAGTATCCCTAGAGGCGGAGGGGGCGGAGCCTCAAATCCCCTAAGCGCCGCATTTTCTTGGAGTCATCAATAACTACAGCGTGGAGTAGGCTACAAAACGCGCTATAACATATTGATCAATGATGCTGCGGACAACTGTTACTTTTTAGACATTTCCCCCTTCAATCTCGTTCAAACAAATCCGCCTCCTCCCACTTTTTTGCGTCTCTTTCGTATACTAAACACTCTTCTCATGTGACGCGCGCGCGACGCAGTGCTGTGCCGCTTTTTTTGCCTCATTGTAAAGGATCATAAACCTAACGCTAAATTCACGAGAAAGTGGGTGAAAATTGACGATTTCAGTGGGAAAAATCATCGCATCAGCGGCAATCATGTGTGGAGTGCTGGTTCTGGCGTTGCCGATCACCATCATCGTGGACAACTTCATCAAAGTCGCCCAGGATGAGCAGCAAGCCGAACAGGCGAAGCTGGACCAGAGTCGGCAAGAGCTCGCGTTGCAGGCGATGCTCCATGGTGACGAAGACTAGCGCTCCTTTAGACGCATCTTTCATCCATCTCTTCACAGTTACTGCTATGTGATTTTTCGTTTTGTTTTTATTTTTCATTTTTTTCCTGGAACAACAGCTTCCACGATGAAATACGAGTATCACAGTTGTATAGGTACACTTTCTCTTACATTTTTTTGATTTGATTTTGTACTTTGAATATTTTAAATATTTTAAATTTTCTTCTCGTGTGAATGAACCAGTTAGGGAGTCTATGTATGCGAGTTCAAAATCTCTTCACTTGTCATCTCACTACGTCGTAGAGTTAATGTTATGTGACAGTTGTCTGCTCGCTAGGTGCGCGCGCAACTGTTCCAAGTGAGATATCATTGTTGACATATCAGGAATTAGTGAAATCTTTAGGTTCTCTCCTCACGTTCAACGTTTAACGTTTGATTATTGACGATTGACGAATCACATAGCCATCAGCTAGCTCACATCCCGGTTTCATTGTGATTTTTCCTTCCTTCTCCCCGTCAGTTATATATGCACTTACAGATTGATTTGTTGAATAAAGTCTATATCTGCTCGTTCAGAGTTCCTACATACTATAAATTGAGTTCAGGGTCGTACCTGAGAACGAGAGGCGCAGCTTGACGATCTCCCCCTCGTCGTACACGAGCACGGAAGTGTACCGATCCGGACGATTGATTTCCGGCTGAGCATCCATTTGTAATTTGAATTTGTGCTCACAAGTGCCGACCTCATTGCGTAGCATTATCTGAACCAGTCGATGGATTTCCGTATAATTTGCACGGGCGCTAATAGAAATCAGCAAATTACGCTGCTAAAACTCGTTGTTCTAAGTGGCAAACCAAATTGGGAGGGGGCACGAGGGCCAGCTGCTCCTGGGATTGCAATCGTCTGAGAGATCAGACGATGGGTGCTTCCTTATTTATCCTTAGAAATTGGCACGAAAGCAGGGGGTTTAATTAATCATTTCTAGCGCAATTTTTTTTTAGAAATATTTGTAGTTATTCTAGTCAAGAAGTGATTATCAGTAACTGCATTTCCAAAATCCCGGTAGTCCGGGTCCCCAAGGGGTGGAGACCCCAGTTTCCTTCCCACTATCTTCTTCCTCACCCATGTCTGCGTTTGCCTCTGAAATTTGGGGAATGCGATCTCAATCACTCCTTCAAGTTATTTTTTTTAGAAAAGCAAAGCATAAAAGGATATTTTCACTGCATACGTAGTGCTTAAAAGCAGCTAATTTGATTTAGAACCTGCATTTCAAAAAAAAAAAACTAGCTCTAACGTCCCTAAAGTTCGCGTGTATGGTATACATGTGGCCTGATCGAATATATTTGACTGAGTTTTCGAATAATCGAATATTCGAATAATTCATTCATACAATTTTTCGAAGAATGAACATATTCGAACTATTCGTTCGTTCGACCGCCTGAAAAAAGGCAAATTCGAAATATTCGTTTATTCGGCTAGGGAAAACTTGATATTCGAATAATGATGGTATGATGGCTATTATAGAGAGCCACACATATCCACTAACAAGGTCATGCCTCAAAGGCTCGTTGCGGTCCCCAACAAATCTCGCAAATAGCCTGATGAGATCCTGGTATGTCCAAAGACCAATCTTTGTAGGCGAGAGTGGTAAAGTTTGATAATGGTGGCCAGGAACGAAAACTTTGAAAGCCGTAGAGTTGAAATGGTATAGGGCTGAATATTCGATTCGAATTATTCATTCATTCGCTGATTTCAAAAAGTCTGTTATTCGAATGATTCATTCAGTCGGGTAGCCAAGAAAGTCCTACATTCGAAAAATTCGTTTATTCGCACATCTTGAAAAACCCCTTATTCGAATAATTCGTTTTATGTGTATGTTTGAATATTTTCAAAAAGCTCCATATTCGAACTATTCGGAATTCTAATATTTCAAAAATCGGTGAATTATTTTTGGTTTGTTTTAGGCTCTGGACCCTTAATCAGCTTAATCGTTGAATTTTCCAACGTATAGTGTGTAGATGCCCCAGTCCCTAAAAAAAGTAGATACCGCACTCGTACGCTGGTCCTTGTAGGGTATCCCTAGACTACGCCAGCCATCGCACCAAAAGAAATCATTGGGAACCTTGGGAAGATGTGGGGAGCGATGAGATATGACAATCAATACGCATGTTTTTCATTATCGTTATCGTTTACATAACTGGTTCATTTCATTCATTTTAACATAGCTAAGTCGGGGGATGTCCAAAGGCGAACCAGCAAGTGAATTAGTGCAATGGTTTCAATCAAATATTTGTTTTTTATTTTTTACGTATACTCAAAAATGGGAATAGTAATTCTAAACACAAAATACCAACCAGAATATGACCTTTTTCCTCGGAAAAAGTATTACTTTGAAAGTGATCCCTTTCCATGGCGGTTGAGTTAAGTGTTGAACAAATCTCAGTTCAAGAAAAAAAGAGTAGAAAAAGGAAAATTTGGTTTTCTTCATAAGAAAAGAGCAGTTATAAAAAGTCATACAAAGTCCAACTAACCCTCATGATACACTACGAAATTACGGAAACTTTGTTTGGCTTAATTCTGTCACTATCAATAGAACCAGTGTTTTCTTTCCCTTGAGAAATACAATTAGATGGGATTGCCTACACTGCTAGGAGGTCAATAAATGCGATGCCTGAACGGGAATGCCTAAGGGTACAGAATGTATAACAGGACATAGCGATTTCTTACGACCTTGCTTTAGGTAAAATGACCTCTTAGGATTAGAGTGTGGATTAAGACTCTGCTGGAGGTCATCGATTATGAGAGAATCCTTTGGACTTCTCTAGCTTAATAGCATAGCAAAGGACCTGCTATGTTCTTGACCACAACTGTTTTCCGGTCATTATTGTTCGTCAGTTTTAACCCCACATCTCGGCCTATACATGCTTAGCACGGCAACTTTTTTTTGTGAAGAAGCACATTGTTCACAATCTCCAACTCTTCTGCGATCAAAATCGCTAAAATATAGTGGACCTCGAGCACAGAATTGCAATCAATCCTTCGAGGACTCCATTGAATGCTTGAATACTTCCGGAGTGCTGAACCATTAAGTTGCGCGGTTGTTGGATTTCGCAATATGTTGCCCCGCATATAAGGTTACCCCTGTGGTCGTTTCAAATCTTTGTGATTTCTTTTCAAAAAAATTCTGATGAAACTTCTATTTTTGTGGAGTTTTTAGTAAAACCCAGTGGAACTTTATGACGTGGCTCTTAATTTTATGCACAAATTCTTTGGTATTCGAGATGCTGTCGATTTCTTCCAATTACACATTGTCTTTCAATACCCGCCATAAGTTTACTTCGAGAGATTACCGAGGTCGCAAGTCTAATGCAACAGATAGATTCAAGAGATTATGTCACAACCCCTACATTGTTATATCTTTCATCTGTTTTCATGTGTTCTCGTGCCAGACATTTGATTCGTTATGATATTTCAAACAACTCATTTATTCGCTTTCTGAAATAGTCGATATTTCGGATAATTCCATTTTCGTGACTTTTTAGCGGACATTTCAGTTTATTTAATTTTTGACCTTTTCAGATGTTGGGTTGGGCAATGAGTTCGTGCAGTTTTTTCATCTTGTTTTTTTTTTCACTGGCATGTAGACTTTGTTCGATTGGGTATCATGAATGTTTTCTAGCGCTTGCTTTACTCTAAACATACAGTGCGTATCAAAATTAAGTGTCCACCCCAAGAACTATATGAAACAGAGTTCCAAAACATTCAATTAAGATGGGACAACTTCCATTTGCTTTAATAAGCACGAAAATCCCTTACGGAAGTATTATCATCGGATCACTAACGTTTTCTCGTAACAAAGACTCATGTTCTCAAAGTGCAACTTTGGCGGCAGTTCATGGGCGGGGTTCGGAAGCTCGGGAAAATTAGAATTGGCGTTTGTTTCTAGCAGAATGGATTCTTCTGATTATCGAGAGGGAAATGCATCTGTTTCATTTTTTGAAAGGTTCTCGGCGCCATTCTCTCGTCTTCCAGCAAGCTAATGCCGCCGTCTACATGTCTCATTCAACAAGAAGCTGGCTCCAGGACCACCGCGTGCATACAGTGGACTGGCCGGCGTGTTCGTCAGATTGTAGCCCAGTTGAAAATCATGTGGGGCATAATGGTACGCCACGTTTATAGGAATAACAAACACAGTCGACACGGTCGAGGCCTTGATTTTGAACAGTTTTTCGTTCAAGAATCCCAGCTCTGGTAGCAATTGGATTACTTCTTGAACTTTACATCTCCGCGTGCTCTTAAACAATAATTCTTTTTAGTTCTTTTCACTACGTTCTTTGACTATCCTTTCTTGGAGTGTTCAATAGCCGGCTGCCTAGGAGTCTTTGGGTTATTTGGTATCATGACTCGATTATCTTTTTCTCAATATGTCATCTAGAGCTAGTCGACTACACTTCAGAGATTCTATTCACTGCATTAAGTGTATTGTTTTTCCACACATGAACAAGACACCTCTCATGCAAGGAAGATGGCAACAATACAACTGCCCAACATACTTTTTTCACTATCAATCTTTTCCTCTTGTGCAGTTTCTACCAGAAGAACCTGTCTTTCGGAGCTAGCCTGGCGAAAATTACGAAATCTGCAGAAATTTCAAGATACTCGAATTTTAGGTGTAGCATAAGATAAGGTGAGTTAGAGTTTTAAGGTGGCAACGACGGCACGTAAAATGGCTTCTGCCCTTAATTTTGCACTTTGGAGTCAACATAATGTGCATTTTAGGTGAAAACAATGCAAGATATGTAGGGTCCTTCTAGAGTTGTTCGATTGCTGATATTATTCATATGACTGGTCAAATATTATGGATACCATCCATGCTCAATATTAACCTTTTTTTTGGTTGGAAGCAGTCCTTATATCATGACCTTATTAAAGTCAGTGAGGATGGATGGCATCTCAAGCAAGTGGACGCCTCAAGTGCGTCATGGAATTGTTCCAAAGTGGTTACAAAGTGCATGATGAGGCTGAAGCCATGCGGAAATCTTGTATTATTATGTAGTTAGCAAATTGTTTGGCCGCATTCCAATGACATCAGGGATTGTTGGGCTACCCAAAGGATTCCTGTGGCAGTCTAACACACGAAGCTTCCAGCTTCCGAAGTTTAGGCTGAGAGTCTGCAAACCAATGTAGGCTCCAATGTGGAAAGTTGACACGTTTCTTGTACTATAACCAAAACCTGAGCCGCGCATGGCATTTTATCCCCCTTCCTTTGAAAAAAAATTCTATCCATCTTGTCATTTTACCTATCGAAAAATGGTTAGTATAGGCTTTTTATTCACATGCAAATATTTTGGAACGCATTTGTTAGAAAATCGAACATGAAAGTGGTGTAGTCTTATTCCGAAAAAAGAAAAGGTAATTGCGACTGTACAATTAATGTATAGTCGAGAAGGTGAGTATAATATAATAGATTAAATATTGAGAATGTGAATGATTTGAGCAAAATGACTTTAATAAAATTCATTGGGCTGCGACACTCCAGCAACAACATTGGAGCACCATTTTGGATTCCAGAGTTTTCATGGCATAACCTGCGATGAATGACGAAAGTGTGGAAGGGTCTCATTTAGAAAATAGGACGACCCTTCTGCACCGCTGTTTTCTATTTAAGCGCTAAATAATAGCAGCGCTGTGATTGGCTGGAAGATCGCGCGATTGGTTCGTTAATGAGGTGCCAGGAGGTTGACTTTTCTCTTCGCGACGTTTACGGAAATCCTCTAGGATGGTGGACGAGTTTAACACTTACTCACACCTTCCAGTGAGAGTTATCAGTTTATTTCGAGCTATAAGAGTGTCATAGTAAGTAACAGCTCTTTGCACACAATGTGAGTGAGAAAGTTCTTGGAAGTGTCAACCTCTATAGTCTCTGATATTTCCCTGGTTGTACCGGGGAATAGCCGTTCTATTCCTATGTAACATCAGTATCTATTGATCTTCAAGTTCTACCCCCCCCCCTAACCCAAAAAAAAAAAACTCATATGAGAATAGTTGATATTTCAGATGATTAGAATTTAAAATTTTCTCTACTGGTCTTTCATTTCGAATAACTCGTTTTCCACCATTCCAGAATTGCTCATATTCCGAGCAAAGTGTTTTTCTTCCTTCAGATTTTCCGAGTTGTCGATGTTTCAAGTGGCTTGAAGATCGATTTATTCAAAACTTTACTCGCTTCAGTTTGTTGGAGTCTAATGTTCAGTGTGCGCATGTGAAGAAAGTGGGTTTTCGCTGGAGAAAGGAAACATACACTAAGGATTTCAAAAAAGTTGTTAGAAATTAATTCCAAATTCATAATGGTCAGGAACAATTATCAGAGGAGAGTTTATTCATCGTACGCGTGTCTCAGTTCTCTATTTGAGAGTGCGAAATTATGTAAATAATGTTTAAAATCGATTTCGGTTCCTTATTATAAAGTCGCGCATATGGGCTAAAATACATAACTTCAGCATTGCTTTGGGCGAGCAGGAAGCAATAGGTCACTGCTTGACACGTGAACCTACAGCCTAACAGGCAGTGAATATGTTATCCCCTTTTAATGGAGGTAAGGTGTCGCGAAAGTTTCCCGCCACTCTCAACCTTCTTTTTCGAATTAATTTCTCTTCTTCAATACAACTGACAATTACGCTATATAAGGGCTATGTGCCACCATTATTGACGGTAACTTTTGCGGTAACAGAAGGGTTTATTGGGAGCAGTTTCCAATGAGTGGTCCCTTCTCAATTCCACCAAACATTAAGCGTTCCCTCCTATGCGGATAGTTCTCGTTTTGGCGGTGGAGTCCATAGTTACCGACATTTTTTCAAGTGATTTACATAAAGAGCCCACTTCTCGTCATTGGTAACCAAATTGGGAAACCTAGCGCAAAAGTCTGCAAAGACCAAAAATTTGCTAAACACAGCAACGGAAGCAATGCTGCTCTTGTGTTTCTGAGCTCGCAAAATTGCAACAACAGAACATGGTTGTAGCCAATGATGATTTTTTTCGGGCACAATCGCATCGGAGTGGTGGGACAAAATAGGTATAGGTAGGCTACTGACCTTCATTTATGTTCTAGATAGAAAGTTCCGGGGCAATCCTGGAAATTCTGGCAATACACGAAAGTGAGTGGCGGGAAACGTTAGCGACAACCTAATAGTTAGACTGAGTTGAAATTGTGCTTTGTGCTGTTATGAGGTGATGTTACAGTTCTGAATGGAGGTGTCTGCCCCCCTTTTTATATTTCTCATAAAAAAATAACAAAAAAGAGGGGGAC
>KN729551.1:0-16365 GCA_000816745.1 Ancylostoma duodenale | reverse complement strand
GATCACGGTTTTTCCTCTTAAGAGGCTCAGAAAAGCATGAAGATTGGCGAATTGGGTCCGCACGAACTCCAGACAGGAACAATGTTCGAATTTCCACAGATTTTCTGTAGCAAAGCGAGCAGGCTCCGTTCTTTAAGAATCTCATCAATCGGACCCTCTTCTCTTCCACGGCTGCCAAGAGTTCCTGGTTATCGAAATTTGATCGTAGAGCTTCTCTTTCTTCATCTGTAAGATTGTACTTCCCTACTTGAACCACTTAGATATTTTTCGACTTATGTTTTTTGATTTTTTTCCAGCCAAAATCTCATTGAGATCGCGGAATGACTGCGAAGCATTCCAAACTTTCCCGAAGTGGTAGAGCATGAGATGGTAAACGTAGTTATGAATTTCGATGGCACTATTACTAAGCGAAACAAGGGGATTATTTACTTGAAAAAACCGTTCAAGGAACTTTGTTTTTCGACGAGAAAACGAGTCGCGAAAAAAGCCGCATTAATTATGCACCAACCTAATACTTAGCTCCACCCCTGGCTCCGCCTAAAGGCTCCTTAAAAATGGGGGTTCGTAAATGGGGTTTTTCAGCAGTCTTGCATGGAATCACGTATACCGTTGTGATCAGCAGCTCCTGGAGATTCTTCCAACCTTGAAATCTCAAAAACGATCTTGAAGTGGGACGCTGCTTTTAAGGGTGGAAAACGTCCGCATCCGGTTATGCCGATGAAGGAGACGTCTACTTGGCTTAGAAGTATGGGGGAAGCCTGGATGAGAGCCCCCCGATGGTACATGGGTTCTCTGTGGCCTAAAAGTTAAGGGAACTGGAGGATGTGGGTTCGCGTTGGAGAAGGGATCCACTGTGGCCCAGGTGTGAGGAACGCTATGATACGGTTATGCGATGGAGTAGAGGTCCGCTGTGGCCCAATTATTAGGAACACCAGGAGACGGATCACACCATGGCACATACTGCTCGTATTGTGGCTTAAAAGTGTGTGGGGGGTGAGAATATGTGATCCTATGTGTGAGAATCGTCAAAATACGGATCCACCGACGGATGGGTCTGCTGTGGCCCAAAAGTTAAGGGAACTCTAGGGCACGGGTTCACGGATGGGGGATAGGTCCGATGTGGCTTAGAAGTATGGGGGGACGCCAGGACACGGGTTCGCTGATGGTGCAAGGGCCTGCTGTGGCCTAGGGATGAGGAACGGTAGAATACGGGTTCACTAGAAGGGGATGATCTGCTGCAGATCAGTATCAAGATTGCTTGGGATCCCATTTGCTCTTTTTTTGGTATGAGTTTAATTTAGCTTCGCACTCTCTTGCTCACTATCATTTGTCTCTCAAGCAATCACCTCTACTCTCTCTTAGATATCCAAGCAGGACCTTATCTCTTGGATTATCCCAAGAACAATCTCAAGTTATTTCGAATTATTTCGAGTTCTTATTTACACTGCGTCCGTTACAGCAAATAGTTCACAACTACTAGGTTCATCTGAAGGATATCCTCGCGCAGAGTTGAGAGTGACTGGCCATGACAGGTCCATGGGCATTTAAGAAGTGCGGTCACAACGAGATGTATCATTGCATCGAAAAGTAGCTTCACATGTTGATTTGTGAGGAAGAATCCTCGAGAAAGGATAGCATCGCGAGTACAAGAAGTCCGGAGTTGACCAGGCGAGCAAACTGGTAGAACATATGCAGTCGCGGCCAAAAAATATGATCAGCGCCATTTCGACAAGTGGGTTTTCTACTACAACTCATTCTCGGATTGAGCTTTCTAGATGAAATTTGGATATGCCTCGAAGCTTCATGTGTGCTTCCTACCAGTAACTTATTCGGACAGAAACTCGATTCTAGTGACTTTACGAAGCTTAGACAGCAACTTCCTCGGGTTCCTTTGATTTCGTCCAATATCTTCACTGTCATCTCCTGAGAAAAACGAAGAGTTGATACAGATCGGGCACATAATCGGCTATTTTTTCAGTACATGTCATTGCTGCACTTTCCTTCGCTTCTCGAGCACGTGGACCAAAATATTAGGTTGAGTCGAAAGTTCTCGGACAAATTGGTAGTGATGACTTCCAGAGATTATAACTAAGCAAAGAGCTAATGAAAATGAGTGTGCTAGCTACCATTCGATAGTGTATAGAAGGCATTTCAAATTGCAGACAAAAAGAATACCGAGCTAGTTTCCTCCCTGCCACCATGTCATGTAATTTCAAGTCGTCACCACAACACTTTCGCAACGTCGTACTTTTTCTCCATCTCCCTGGCCAAGAACACCCGGGTATTGATAGACGTCAGGAGATAGTTCACAAGGAGCATGGCCCCGCTGGAAATACAGTGTACAAGTGGCACCCAAGGATTGCGCAGAGCGACTATTCCATCGAAGATGTAAACCGTTCGAGACGCCCGATGGAGTTGGATTTGAACTTGCTGCAGAGACAGGTGAAAGCCGATCCGAATCAAACCACTAGCGAACTGACTGTCTCTCTTAAGATGAGTCAAACCACAGTTGTTCGGGGATTGAATTCAAATACAAGGGCGAAAACTCCGTCGATGTCTACCACATGCTCTGACGCGGTATGACATGGACCGCCGCACTGATACAGCACTTTCTCTCTCCCCCTGCTCAAGTGCACCCACACGAGGCTTGAGCACCTAGTTACTCTAGATGCAAAGTGGATCCTCTACTCTATCGTTCACCGACGTGCCCAATTGGTTGACAAAGGTAATCCAACGCACACGCCAAGAAGGCTATGTTCTGCATCTGACGGAGCGTACATGGCGTCGAGTACTGAGGGCTGCTTGTCGAGGGATCCACAGTGATTGCGGACGTATACATTGAGCAAGTGAGGAATCTGAAGTGGAATTTCGAAAATGCGCATCCGCAGCAGCACGAACTCTACTTACGGCACGACAACGCCCCGCCGCTAATTGCAAGAACGACCAAGGCTGATCAGATCAAGTTCGGCTGGACCATTTTACCACACCCATCATATCCCCCAGACCTGGCTCCCTCGGACCACAACCTTCTTTCCTATCTCCAACGTCATCTGGATGGTAAAGACTTCCAAACCCGCGACGACATCAAATCGACACTCGACCAATTCTTCAAGGACCAGTCCCCAGCGTTCTGGAGCAAGGGCATCCACGATCTGCCTAAATGTTAGCAGAATACCATCGATTCCAATGGGGCATACTTCAAAAGATTCACGGCTGTCGTTTAAAAATTGGAAAGAAAACGAAAATGTTGTCAATTTGTCCGAGAACTTTCGACCCAACCTAAACAATAACTGATCGAATTTAACAAAAAATCTGTTTTGTTTTATCTAAAGAATGTTTGCTGCATTGCAGCTCCTATTTCAATGTCAGAACAGTTGTAGAAGTGGATGTCATAGGAATATCCTCCGTCGGAACGAACGTCTCTCGTTCGAGATTATTCAGAATTCTTTTTTCCCACTTTTTTGGACTTTTTGGTAGTATCACTTTTCGATAGCGAATTAATAACTCAAGATACTATTCAGCGAAGCGAGCATCGGTAAAAGGGCAAGCCCGGCGTCAGCCGAAAGGCCAGACAGATATCCTCCAATATAAAGACTGCTAAGGGTCCAGATTTTTCTGGTGGCTGCGAGAGCGCTGGCAAAACTTTCAGCCAGCACAATGTACGGAGCAGCATAACCACTGCATTTGGGATCCTTCTCCCTGTCGGTCCGGTGAAGGTGTTTGACCTCGCAACGAGACGTCCTTTGATTTCGCGACGCGACGTCCATTGCTCTCGCGACGCGACGTACTTTGCTACCGCGACGCGAAGTCCCTTGCCCGCGCGATTCTGGCAGGCGTAACTCGGTGATTTCGCTGATGTTGCGGACTGGAGTAGGCCGCTGTTCAATAGTTTTTCCAGTTGCTTTGGCCCAAAACCTATGGAATCGGACGAATCAGTTTGAGAAATGGATGAGAACGAACGTGGACGCATCGTATGTGTTTTAGGTAGTAGTTTTGTGGACTTTGTATGTTTCTGATGTTGTCTGCTGTGGTTACTACTTACAACTTAACAGTCAAGTTATAGAAAAGCACAGTGCAGACGTACATGTTTCACTTATGTATTGATTTAGAGATTTTTAAATATTGAATATTGATCTACCGGTGAATGTAGGGTAGTCCCACGCTCGACATTTTGTATAATTTTTCGTCGTTCCGGTGTGATTTTTCGCCTAAATCGCTGAAAGGCACTCCCCCCCCCCCCCCCAAGAAATCACAAAACACCATCAACCAGTGGAAGACTGGAAAAAAATCTAAATAGCAGGAGAAGAACATGACTTGTGAAAGGAAACTCCCAGCTGAGATCAGAGAATCACATTCACAACCAGCAAAGGATCAAAATACATCAAATCAAGGCATTAGAACAACGTAGGAAGAACTTCCAAAGAAATTCGTGGTAGTACCATTAAAAGGCACCCCAAGGACTGAAAAAGCAATGTAGATGATGGAGAAAAACCCTTCCAGTAACTCAAATGCAGAAAAAATCTCTAAACAATCCATAGATAAGAAAAACCCACAGTTGCTTGGTTGAGAAGTTTTTCCGAAGACTTTGGACCAAAAACAGCAGAACCATGAAGGTCGAAATAGTCCACGGAAACCCACAATCCCCGTCGAAGTATGCTTGCAATTCTGCGTGAGTACTCAAATTTGCGACGTTCAGCATAGTGCAACTGCGCGACGCGACGATTTCGCCACCGTCGCGTCGCGCGTGTTGTGACCGTCACCGCGACGAGATCGCGTCGCGAAAAAGTATGAACACTTCTAGAGTTCTGAAAAGCTATTCATGCTTGCGGTGCGTCAAAGTTTACGCGCCTCTCCAAAAGTTCACGAAGTTTTCACACCGACCCAATGCGGCGGAAATGGAGACACGGTTTGTTCGCGCGACAATCGCAACGGCAAAGCTCGGAACATTGCTGACCTGCAAGGATTTCTCTCCTACCTCTCTCCTTCGCACTGTGTATCGGCGCGTAAACATTGACGCACCGCAAGCAGAATAGCTTTTGAGCGATTCTGCATCCACAGAGTCGGTCCCAGTTGTACAATCATATAAGCATAGAAGAATGCGCCATCATTGGTCATTGTTACATTTCTTGTGACCAAGTATGTAATTACTCAAAGCTCTGTATAACTCCTAACTTCCTCCCATTGCTCTCGAGATTTACAAAGGGTACGGATGCACCAATGGGCGACAGGTGTACCAAGAGCGAATAGTGGAAGATACTGTAATGCCGGTGGAGGAGTTCACAGGAGCACAATTGTGAGCAACGCCAGGATACGGCTACATCGATGGACGATGGGTCTGCTGTGGTCCAAGAGTTTGGGAAACATAAGGACACGGCTCCACTAATGGACGATGAGTCTGCTGTGGCCTGAAAGTTAAGGGCACTCCAGGATACGGGTCCACCGAAAGGATATGAGTCTGCAGTGCCCTGAAAGTTAAGGGAACTCCTAGAAACGGCTTTGCGGGCATAGGATAGGTCCGAGGGGGGCCCAGGTATAAAGAACCCCAAAATACGGGTTCACCAATGGACGATGGGTCTGCTGTGGTCTAAAAGTGTGAGAATGACAGGATACCGATGGAGGGAGGATAGGACCGTTATGCCGATGGAGGATAGGACCGCTGTGGCTTAGAAGTGTGGAAGATGTCAAGATACGGGTTCGATTGGTCCAATGTGACCCAGATGTAAGAAACGAAAGCACTCGGGTCCGCCGAAGGGGGATGGGTCTGCAGTGGCCTAAAAGTTAAGGGAACTCCAAAAAACGGTTTTGCGGGTGAAGGAGAGGTCCGATGGGGCGCAGGTATAAGGAACCCCAGAACGTGAGTCATCAATGAACGATGGCTCTGCTTCGGCGTAGGAGTGTGGGAATGCCAGGATACGGTTATGCCAGTGCAGTAGGGGTTGCTGTGGCTTAATTGTTGTGAATGCCAGGATACGGGTCTACCCACGGCACATGAGCGTGCTGTGGCTTGAAAGTTGCGGGGGAAGTGAGGATACGGGTACGTGAAAGGAGAACAGGTCCGCTGTGGCCCAGGTGTTAGGAATGTAAGCATTCGTGTCCATCGAATGGGGATGAGTCTGCTGGGCCTGTACAATCAAATTTTTTAAGCTACCTCCTATACAGGGTGCGCCATAATTATAGCGAAAAGGTATTCAAGTCATCCAGACCGAAAATGTTTAAGTATTGAGGAACCAACGATGCAATAGTATTCATCGGTCTATTGTTAACTAAAAACAACACTAAAATTCGAAAAGACCTCCGTTGGCATCGATACAGGCCCCGAGCGCTTCAGGAAGGCATTAACTGTGGCACGCAAGTATGGCGCGTCGAGCTCGCCCCACCCTTTCTGGAGGCCTTTTCTCAAAGAAATCAGAGAACGATGAGGTGTCGAGAAGGCTTTTACTTCCAATATCGACCAGACGCTGTAGCCCATCGGATTCAAATCCGGAGAGTTGGCTGCCCGCTCGTCAAAGCTGATGAAGTCGGTAAGGCTGGTCTTACACCAGTTCTGCTCCATTCCTGCTTTGTGAGCAGGGGCTCCGTCCTGGTGGTAGGTCCAATAGCTGTGTCCAAACTGACATTAGCCCAGGGTAGCAATCAACCCCAACTTGCTCAAGATTCTTCTCATCAAATTCTTCTTGATGCTCATTTCTCGTTACATTCGCAAGGATCGGGCGCAGGGGGTCCCTGCGACTTCTTTCGCATAACTTTTTGAGATTGCTCGTAGTGGTCACAGATGCGTGTCTTCCTGGTGCAGATCGATCATCATCGGTTTTTAGGTCCTTGTCGCGTCTAACGGATCTGTGGATTACACATTGATGTGCTCCGAAAGGCTGGTGAATCTCGCGTGCCAAAAAGCTTTCCCGGTGAAGCTCAATGCTTGACAAACGGTGGCAGGAGCGCCTGACCATCACATAAATGGCATATCATCGTGCTCAGATGAGATGAGCACGAACAAGTTAACCCAATGAAAGCAAGAAAAACACAGGAAAAAGTAGAGGTTCCGAACAGGAGGTCAAAGTGTTCGTGCATATGCTTGCGCTATAATTTTGGCGCACCCTGTACTTCCTTTTAGATATACAAGAATGCCTTTGTCTGTTGGAGTATTAGGAGTTCTAATTTACCCTGCGTCGTTTACAGCAAATAGTTCACACTAGATTCATCTGAAAGATATTCTCGCGCAGAGTTGAGAGTGACTAGCCATGACAGGTCCATGCGCATTTAAGAAGTGCGGTCACAACAAAATAGGCATGCATCATTGCATCGGAAAGTAGCTTTCCATGTTGATATGGGAGGAAGAATCTTCGAGAGGAGCTAGCATCGCGAGTACAAGAAGTCTTCAGTTGGCCACAGGGCCAAACTGGTAGAACACACGAAACTCATAAGGAGGGTTCCGTATCCACGCTCAATTAATTACTATTCTTGCTTCTGTTTTAATTTCGTGAGGATTTTGTAGGCGCAAAGCATTTCCACATACCTCAAATGGCTGCCGCACTCCACTTTCTAGCGTCCCGCAGGGGCGCCACTAATAATATTTAATAATAATAATAATAATAATAATAATAATAATAATAATAATGAAAGTAATACAGTATAAAAATAATGATAATTTATAATTACTAATTAGTAGCGATATTATTACTAATAATTAGCGCTAGTAATAATATTTAATAATCATTGACTTGTAATAAAAGGCTTAGTCTGTCACGTGTGTGCGTGTGTGTGTGTGAAACGAAGTTCAGGGGGCGTGGCCTAAGCTTACAGTGCTGAATCATATATATGTAGTCCAATGACCTCCAAGAAGTGCGCCGGTGCCTACTAAGGTGGAGAAAAGCAGGGATCGGGTCCACCGTTGTGATAAGGGTGCGCCGGCGCCCCAAGTGGGGGAAGTCGGGTCCACCGTTGTGATAAGGGTGCGACGGCGCCCAAAGTGGTGAGCGCCACAGGGGGCTCCAATGCCGTGGTAATTGTGCGCCGTCATTCAAAGGTGGAGAAACTCCGCCGTACGGGTCCGTTTCTGGGTTAGGGATATGCCGATACTCACTTCGACCTGACGTCCTACATTTTCCTCTGACAGCCTGGACGTAATTTATTCTCTCCAACATTTCCCTCTCCAATTCCATTCGTGTCTGAGTCGACCACCCTCTTCATTCTGTTTATATGCACCGGTAGACTCTTATCACACCAACCTTCAACCTCACAATTGCCAGCTAAACATAAATCATCTCATGAGATCGTTTGCACTGAATTGGTCACATCCAATCATTCATAGGCCCTTTGGCTGTGAAAAATGCGAGCGAAGCGAGCATCAACAAAAGTCTGGAAGTCCGGCGTCAGCCGGACGGCCAGACTGGTAATAATAATAATGAAAGTGATACGGTATAAAAATAATGATAATTTATTATTACTAATTATTCTTGGTTTGTTGAGGAGCTCCGTTTATAATTTATCCTGGTTAGATTTAGGCAATTAATGCCTTCGTCAGACCTTAATTTTCATACAGTACAACATCATCGGCATCGATCTTTGGTCTTGAGGTCCTGCTCGAGAAGTGCTTCGCCTTCACAAAGACTAGGTGAGCACTTCTCGATACACCAAGATGTTGCGTGAGGCTGGTTCCCTGCATCAAAGATATTCCCTTTGACCATCAACGATCCTTATCTTCGTATTTAGATACGGAAGAAATCCGTCCTCATCAGGTTCTTCCATAGTAAAAGATTTGTTGTCGTCAACAGCATTCAAGTGCGCCAGTGCCCTCACAACCTCTGTTTTGTCGCACCCAATTACGGGAACATCGTCGATATACCGCTTATACAGCAGAATCTGAGATGTTAGTGACGTGCGTTCGATGTGATCTAAGAAAATGATGGCCAGCAACGACTGAGATTTCCCATGGCCAAACCCTGAGCTGCTCGAAGATCTTGTTGTTGAAACAGAAGATGTTGTAGGCGAGAACAGCGTCAAGCATGATTTTGATGTCATCTGAGTCAAATCCCATGTTTGGAATTTGGCTTTGGTGTTCTTTGTACAGGGATATGACGGCATCCACGGCGTTGTTGTTGTTAACGTTGGTGTATAAGGATGCAACGTCAAGACCCGCATACGAGGCCTTTGCTGGTGTCTTACACAGTGATAGCGAGGCTAAAAAATCGTCCACACTCACAATATTTGCTCCAACGAATTGAAGCAATGGTGGCAAGACTTTCACGAGTAGCCAACAAAGTCTGTCAGATGGTCCTCCCCAGGATGAAATTATTGGTCTTGTCTTGATTTCATCAGGAGCTATCGTGATCAGATCAGATGCTGAGGACAGTTTTATATATTTCCTAATGTGCTTTCCTGTTTTTGAGAAGTCATTAAAATGTACTGTGCCAAAAACCGCGAGAACTTTCCATAAAACCTAATACTCAACGAGATTGTAAAATGTGGGAACGACCGAGTGTAAGTCCAAGAGCTGTTTAGCAACAACACCGCCCAGTCTTGGCTTCACCCCGGTTGTTACTGCCTGTTTCTTCAGGGGCTGGTCTTGGAAGCTTGGGCCCCTAGTAAAGTGTCATGGGGGTGAGATGAACTCTAAAACTCACCACCAGGATTTAGGCGATGATTGCATGCCAGCTCACATCCATGTGGTATAGGATAGCAGATCATTGCCGACCACCTCCCTGCTAGAGCACGCATGTGCGATCATCACCCTGTTAGGAGGTGATCACCTTCTCATGCTGCGGAAATAGTGGGAGAGGTGGGTAGACGCAGAGTGAGATGCTCGGGATAGCTAATTCTGCGTCTACTCACCTCTCCCACTATTTCCACGACATAAAAAGCTCCTAATAGGGCGTTGATCTCCTCCACTGCCACATGTGTGCTCTAGCAGTGACGTGGGTGGCAATGATCTGCTATCCAATACTCCGTGAGCTGGCATGCAATCATCGCCTAAAGCCTGGTAGTGAGTTTTGGAGTCCCTCTCACCGCCATGACACATCACTACGGACCTTGATTCCCCTTGCAGCCACTGTTGACTTTTGGAGATACAGCAAAAGATGGACGGAGAATGAGTGCAGCATCCGTATCAACTTCATCAACAACATCAACCGCCAACAACAATATGCAGATTGGGAGGAACAGAATTAGTTTTCATGAAACCTGGGCGAATATGCGGCTGTACATGTTCGAGTTTCCTCTCAAGACGGCAGCTTTCTTGATTTCGCAAACGAGAGCAAACACGTTGCTTGAACGCAGAGATGCTCCTTCAAAGGTTTGGATCGAGATTTGACTGCAGTTTCAGTTTCGTAGTCACAACCAGAACTATGCAATGACTTTTGCGTCGTTTTCGATCTGCTATTGGAGCTTCCAGTAATGCTGTTTCCAACTTTGCTACTTCGCATTGGACCTCATCATTTTTTTGATATGGTAAACGAGAGAAAAGCTTTGATAAAGGTAGGAAACACTAATGATGTCTACAGCTCAACATGAAATTATGTGATACATCATAAACCACACCAAAAGCCTACATTCTAACGCCTGGGAAGTGAATGAGAGGCGATTAGGGGCCGCCTTAATAAATAAGTCCTTTGTCCACCTCGGGGAGGAATTCCTCCCCCTCAACGGTTCCGGCGTCGGACTCTGCGACAAGTCGGCCGATGGACACCATGTCGCGTCCGGATAAACCATGGATCGTGCTATTAAGGAAATCTCGAATAAAGCTAAGGCGTACCCCGGAGGCGACGCGCTTCACCACTATAGTCCGGGTGTTGCGAAAAGTAAGCAAGGACTATTGGTCGTCAAAGGTCATCCAAAGGAGCGGAAGTACCGCACGATCCGTCTAGCGTCAATCAACATCGGGACGTTGACAGGAAGGAGCCGTGAACTTGCCGCGACACTGAAGAACCGGAAAGTCGACGTCGCCTGCATACAAGAAACTAAATGGAAGGGGGCGAAGTCGCGCGGTACTGGCGATGGGTACAAGCTCATCTACTACGGAATGACACCTGGCCGTAATGGTGTTGGTATCATTGTCAGTGAACGCTACCGATCACCAGCGTCCGACCGATTGATGTCCATCGCGATCACAGAAGGAAGCAGCGTGTTGAGGATTGGCTCCGCATACGCACTAGAGTTTTGACCGAAAATTCGAATATTTATTCGAATGTTCGAATATTCGAAAATTCGATTATTCGAAAATTTGGAGGTTCCAAAAGATTCGAAAGTTCGAATATTCGAAAATTCGGGGATAGCGAAAAATTCGAAAATTCGAATATTCGAAAATTCGATGCTCGCGCAATATTCGAAAATTCGAATATTCGAAAACTTCAGGCCGAAAATTCGACTATTCGGAACTGTTTTGCTCTGCAACTGTTCCACTCTCTCGTTCCAGTTGAAACCCCAGTCCAATTCTCTTTTCATTTCAATCTCAATTTTTCCAAAAACCTGGGCATATATTTGTACGCAATTGAAAGCCGCCAAGTGCACTTGAAAGCTTAGAAACTGAAATTCTGCGACTAATAGGACGTGGCGACGATGATCTCTCCGTTAAAACCTACGTATTTACTTTTCTAGACACTTGGAAAACCAGCAGTTTTAACCAAACCTCTGATCATTCAAGCCTTTTCCCCAGAATTATGTAAGTGAACTGCAAGCTATAATAATAACTTTTACCAGCATTCTTCCATATATTTAATCCATTTCCAACTACTGCTTCGTTGAAACTCTTTCGAAGTACATGTTCGTTAGTTATGGAGTTCAAAGTTCACACAAAATCTAGGGTGCTCTTATTTTCCCTTTATCCTTTCTGCCCAAACAAAACATCTTGTTATAGAACTTCTGTTGGTTTTGACATTCAACGTACAAGCATGCAGTTGGACCCGATAAAGATAAGTAATAATGAAGAACGGGGTAACACGCAGGGTTTTTTTTTTGGTATCGCTGACGCTTCTTTGTTGATAGCTGAAAGCTCATTCATGATCAAGGTGACTGAACCACTGTATCCAACATTATTTTTACCTCATCAATACCTCTACAATCCTTGCTCGTTTTGTTGAACTACAACACAGAAATATTAAAAAGAAAGCCTTTTCACGGACGAAGGGTTCCATTCACTTCACTATCCTTAAATAATGGTTTCAGACCTCAAAACAGAAAGGCATTCTGAAGCTTAGCAATCCTAACCAGATGCAATTCTAAAACCGGTGAGGGATCAACTCCACAGCAGCACAAGTTTCAACTCATGAGGAAGCTGTGAGAAATTCCAAAATGGCAATGGAAAACTCACCACCCAAAAAGTTTCAGTTTCCCGTTGTGATTGGGAAACATATCGCATTGTTCGGCTACATGTATGGGCACAAAATGTTTTCATCAAATAGAATGTTATTCGAATAAATATTCGAACAATCGAATATTCGAAAGTTCGAATATTCGAAAATTCGATGGTTCGCAAAAATTCGAAAATTCGAATACTCGAAAATTCGGAGGTTCCCTGATATTCGGTAATTCGAATATTCGATTATTCGAAAAATATTTTCGAATGTAAAACTCTAATACGCACCACAATGCGGTTGCAGCGGTGACACGAAAGAAGATTTCTACCGCAGGGCTGCTACATTTCGATGAAAACGAAAACGAAGTGATACGTGGAGACTTAAATGGGCACGTCGGGTCCGATAGAGATGGTTGTGAGAGGTGGCATAGAGGACAAGGCTATGGCACACGAAACGAGGAAGGAACGATCCTCTTGACCATACCAAAGCTGCAGATTTGGCTGTAGTGAATGCGTTTCTCAAGAAGAAGAATGAACACCTCATGAACACCTCATCATATATCGCAGTGGGGGCCGCGTGACGCGAATCGACTACATCCTCATTCGTCGCAAAGCGCTGAAGAACGTCATTGATGCCAAGGTAATATTTACCTTCAGACAGTATTGCACCACAACACCATCTCCTTGTTATGGACATGCGCCTCCAACATCAACGCTTGTAACGACCAACGACACATAACACAAGAGTGAACTGGAGACCGTGATGAAGACTGCATTCGAGACTGCCAGTGCTGGAGACGTGAACACGAAATGGTCAATACTAGAGCGAGCAATTACAGACGGAGCACGCAACCTCCTTGGTACCACCAAACCAGGACAGTCGTTCATCGCCAAGCAGACCTGGTGGTGGTCTGAGGAAGTCAAACCTTTGTGAAGAAGAAGGGCGCCTACAAGAAGCGGTTGAGAACGAGATCAGACGACAATATGCGGGAGTATAGAGAGGCGAGGGCAGTAGCGAAGAAAGCAGTTGCAGCTGCAAAGGCGGCACGATATAGAGCCCTATACGAGGAGTTAGATACGGGAGAAGAAGATCTACCGTATTGCTAAGGCAAGGCAACGCGCTAATGAAGATCTCGGACATGTGGTGCAGTTTAAGGACAATAACGTACATCTACAGGGTGCGCCATAAGTTCTTGCACACCATATTTAGTACCACCGCAGCAGCAGAATTCAACAAAGCCTAAGCCTGAGTCTCCTAGACAAAGTCTAAGCCAACTCGATAACAACTTAAATATCCTATGAGATCGGAAATATGTCAACATTTGCTTTTGTAACAGCTTAAAGTCGAGTGGGAGGCTCACCCATCGCGGCACGGTGGTATTTCCTGTATGAATCCTTCCAAAGTTTTTCCTCAGCTTTGTCTTACGAGCTCAAACTTTCGTATAATGTAGCTCTTTATTTGCCCTTTAATTTCAGACTAGTGCTGAATGAGTGTCAGATCTCACCACAGGACTTCCTCCGCGCACCACTCCAGCAGCTCTACTTGCTCCATGAGCAGATTTTGAGTCTTTACAAATTACACTGACCGTGACGTCGATGTTGTGCAACTTAATAATCTAAGAAAATTTGCTTCAACCGGGCATCTTTTCAAAAACATGATGAATTTCTTGAAGGAAAAGGGGAAACGGAATTCCATTCTTACTCCTGAATTCTCTAATTCTTTTTACATCTTCTCCATTCTTCTAATGGAAATAGAACAGCTCTGTCCTGGAGAGTGGCTCCAGTTCTAAGATAACATCGTTGCCCCGTGCCGCGACGGGTGCACCTCCCAGTCGACTCCGAGCTGTTACAGAAGCAAATAACTACATATCCTTGAAATTTTAGGTTATATGGGTTGCTATTGAGTTGATTTAATACGGCCTTAGAGGTTATGCCATTACGTTGAATTCCGCTGCTGTGGTGGTACGAAATATGGTGTGCAAGACATCGCAGATTGCACAATGTACCAATCGATTAGGTTGCTGTATCATGCGATGAAGATCTTCGAACGAATTCTGGATAGCCGACTCCGCGACATTGTTGAGGTTGCAGCGAACCAGTGTGAGTTTGTCAAAAACTGCAGCACAACCGACGCAACTGACAAAGACGCATCCAGAATAGAGGAAGACCGTGCACCTAGCCTTTCTCGATCTCGAGAAGACCTTCGACAGGGTTCCACGTGAGCAGATCTGGCTCGCATTACGTGCTCATGAGGTCCCGGAGGAATAAGTCAGATGGACTCAGCTCCTTTACGAGAATGCCACGAGCGCAGTCAGATAGGCTGCAGGAACATCACCGTCGTTTGAAGTTGGTCTGGGAGTTCATCAAGGCTCTGCCCTCTCCCCCCTTCCATTCATCTTCTGCATGGACACGATATCGGGCGATCTCCAGTCATCGGCACCATGGACACTCCTCTATGCAGACGATGTGATGGTTGCTGCGAGTACTTGGGAGAAACTCCAGCAAAAAGTGCAAGCCTGCAAGGATCGTCTGGGGCAACACGAGATGAGGCTCAATACCAAGAAGACAGAGTAAGTGGAATGTGGAGAGCAAACCCCAGGTACAATTCTTGTCGATGATACAGAACTTCCGATAGTCTCGACTTTTAAGTACCTTGGATCCCGTATCACAGCTGATGGTAGCACTCTAGTTGAAACTGAGTATCGAGCAAACGCTGCATGGATTAAGAGGAGGCAGCTAACAGGAGTGATGTGCGACAGGAAGATCCCACTGAAATTGAAGTCAAAGATATACCGCACAATGGTACGACCTGTGGCATTGTATGGGCCGGAATGCTGGCCGACCACTTTGAACCACGAGCAGACCCTCCATGCAGTGGGAATGCGAATGCTCTGTTGGACCCATGGGCTCACCCACCTTGACAAAATTCGGAACAATGATGTGCGCGCCATGTTCGCCATGTCCGCCATGTGCGCGCCATGTTAAACTCACAGATGGAGATGTTTTTGATAGAAGAAAATGGCACAACCACACAGGAAACGCCGACCCTCCTCTTGGGAACATGGCTTGGAAAAGAAGAAGAAAAAGAAGATCATAAACCACTGCCTTCTAATAATTTCCATTTGCTTTCTTCTCTAAACCTGGGCATTATGTTCTGATGATGCTTTCACTTCTTCTGCCAACCAGGTTGTTAGGTGGTAAACTTTATTGGCCTGACGTTTCGAACAGATTGTCGTCTTCAGAGGCCTAAAAGTGGCTCGCGGTTCTTATCTGTGATTGAAACTGCCAAACGTCTCTGCTCACCCTGCCAGTTTCTCAACATTACCCCAAGCTTGCTACTCCAAAAGATCCAGGATGAAGGGTAAACCAACCTTTTCACCACCGTTCTTGCGGAATACCGCAGAAGACTGTCGCTGCGGACAAGTAAGACTCACTTGTCGGTCCGTATCTTATATTATCTACAGTCTACAGCTCGCATGACGATATGTACGGTAAGAAATCACTAGTGATAGATAAGCACTCATTCCTGTTATTGATTTTTGGGTTTCTAGCCGCAATCCAGAAAGCTTCCAGCGCTTTTCTGGCTGAAATCTCTGTTTCATATGTCAAAATATTACATTTAACACAGAAATCATTCCCCCCATGCACCTCGCTCCTGTGCCTACCAAGTGGCGATGTTAAGCTTCCTCACCTCTTGCTCGCTAGATGCTCCTTAATGCGCACGTTGAGCACTCTGCCAGTTTCCCCAATGTAGAGCGAATGACATTCCAAACATTCAATTTGATACACTACCCCCACCTTTGAACAATCGCCTGCTTTTCCGTACGGGCATATCACACAGTGTTCTGTTGTGCATTCTATATCGTACAGACGGTTGCGGACCAACTGCTTTTTGAGGTTATCGTTAGGAATGCTCACTAACAAAACATCATCCTGCAGCTGAGCCCGAGCAAGACACTGTCGAATAGGCGCGCTGAATTTGTCCGAAACGAAAGGCAGGAAAAGAGGGATTTTGTGTTCGCGTTGGAATTGGTTACTGATCTCAACGCAAGGCTTACGCCTGCGTTGAGATCAGTAAC
>KN729549.1:0-12993 GCA_000816745.1 Ancylostoma duodenale | reverse complement strand
GGTTAAAATTAATTGGCATTTTATGTGCGTTTGTTTACTTGTGTGTGCAAGAGAACCAGCCACTGTCGTCAAAAACTACCGACACATTCGTGTTCAGCGCATCCAGTTATATACGAAAACGAAATCCAGTTATATACGAAAAGGTTGCATGTTTTGATTTTTACCTTGATTTGAAGGGGTTTCGGTCCACTTTCAGTCATGTTCAGACATGTCAGGTTCTTTCAATAACCGAAGTTTTTTTTTACAACCCAATTGGAATAAGTGATACTGGCCGGTGATTGTAAGACAGTATAAAAGGAAAGAGGTGGGTAAAATGCCGCTAGATGGAAGAAGATGAGCCAGACGGACGAGGAATGGCAAGGGTGAGGGCTGCGCTGGCACGGACGTTGTGGAAATTACAGGAAAAGGGGTACTGCAATAGAAGAGATGCGCTGGCGTTAGTCGTGATGGAGATGCTACTGGCCGGGTCCACAGCTGTAAGAGTGGTGCGCGGACGTCCTGTAGTGGAGAAAATGCCGCTGGGCGGGGCCACAAGTGTGAGGGGTGGGGATGCGCCGGCGTACAGTAGTGTGAAATGTATCACTCCAAAGCGGGGCGGGCGAAGCGCGCGTAAAACAAGCTTGAGCATCCGATGTAAGCCGGAGTAAAGTGAACACCATCAGTCATTTCTAAAGGGTTATGAGTCTCCATTCGTGTTCCGAATTTTGGTACAAAGAGTACGTATTTTTAAGCGTTCTATATAAGTCATGCAATCGATTTCAAGCTCACTTAGCTCGCGTTTGTAGAGGTAGAGCACGACATCTCAGTCCTCTGACAGTTGCTGAAGATCATGACATTTCTGCGTGCTATACTTTACCTCCTAATTCGACAAATGATTGGGCGATTTCTTTTGTGTTATTTTCTGAAGGCCATATGTATCATTACTAATAACGACCTCCTCATCAAAATTTTATTGTCCTCAAAAACAAAAATCTATAGCTTGAAACCTGTGATGTGTAGCACTGGTGACCATGTGTCTGGCAAGGATATCTGGTATGGTCCAAACATCCTCCGAGCGCAAGTACAAGCAATTTCTTTTTGCTTGAGCTGAAACATTTTGCAGAACAAGACCCAGCTCGAAGCAGGGATTTAACTGCGACCCAGAATGGCTGGAACTGCCGAAGGGGCCCAATTTCAAGATGTTGTCTATGAGCTCCGGAGATGTCAAGATCTCCTTCCAACTCACTAATTTTCCGTTGAATATGAATCCGTTCCTTTGATAGAAGTTCGATTTTGGTGAAAGTTACACCATTACAAGTTGTACAGCAGCTGAATGTGAGTGGTGCGAAATCAGCGGTTTTGGACGTTTCGAGTAGAAAATTTTTCTTATAAAAATTTGTAAGCTCAGCGAGAACCTTAGCAGCTCTGTGCAGCAGCAGTGAGTACTTGCTGTCCGGATTCCGTCTCAACTCAGTGATATCACATTAAATATGGATCCATCCGTTTGCAGTATCAGTTTGATTTAGCCAACTATCACACTACTGGAACTCATACGATAATTGCATGTGAGCATTACGAAATCAAGTATTCTGAGTAAAACACACTTCTCTCATAATTGGCAACCGTGGGCGGTACATTAGTGGTTTTATGCATCCGGAGTATCTGCATTACTTGACATATTGGAAATTCCAAGCTTACTTAAAGGGTTACAGACAAGAAAGCAAAGGGAGATTTCTTCTCATTCACTTCTGTGAACACATTTGGTTGTTGCGAAAGTTTTGTTAGTTTTCTTTCTTTAACTTTAATTTCTGGACAACTTCATCAAACTATAACTTTGACGAGAGATTTCAAAGCGATTATTGGTAGAGACCATTGCTCAGTTTATGAGCGCTTCTCTGGGCGTCTTTGGCACAGGATTCGAGAAGCTACAAAGAGGAAAAATTTTTCCTCTTGCGCAGTGAGAACTGAAGCTGGGAATGATGACACTTTTAGTGAAAACAAAGTTGCTAAAGAATTTGACGGATGGTGGGCCGTTCGCCATCAATGTTATCGAACTTTACTGCAGGCCCTGGGAGCAAATTAACTCCCCCCCCCCCTCCCCCCGTTTTTCATGCTCATGTGGGTAGTTGGTGACACTAAAACACGCATACGAAGCGCTTGCCATTCCGGTGATCACCACGTTAGATAGTCTCTGTAATCTCTTTTTTGTCCTGCACGAAAGTGAAGAAGTTGATAGAGCAAGTAAATTGACGATTTCGTGCAAAATGGTTGTCATATTTGTGTAAAGCTTATTTCACACCGACAGTGAACATGTTCTAGCCTGTCTCCGAGTGGAAGTAGGAAGATAAATAAGATCAATGAATTAGTTAGCTGACGACATGCAAAGCATGCGTGATTGTGATTCGTGACAACGTGCAAAATGATTGCCCTATTTGTGTTCAGCGTATTCCAGAACACTGATAGGGATACTCTCACCCCTCCTTGTGGTAGAAACGAAAAAATCGGTAAAATAAATAAATAAATAAATCAGTAACCGAGTAAAATAAATAAATAATTTAGCGCAAAGTAGTTATTGTATGCGTGTTAAACGTAATGGGGAATCCCAGCATACTTGTCATCACTGACCCCTGACCAACCCCAGTCGAAACTTTGGCGCAAAACGATTGTCATATTCGTGTTCAGCGTATTGAGGAGCCGTACGCATGTTCTTGCGACTCGCTAGGCAAAAATAACAGAAGGCCAGTAAAGTCGATATAATCGATAAATCAATCGATATTTTCTGGCGAAGGGTCGCCTAAAACCTCCGCCGGCACGTGATGGGTATGTGTGCAGCTTGTTCCTGACAAAGTTTGGTCCTGACCGGTTTAGTCTCCGCAGTTTCTATAAGGAACATATGTACATATTTAATTACATGTTTACACATATAACATATTTACACACAGACATTCTACTTTATATATACAGATTTTGGCTGCTCAGAATGTGAGTATTTAGGAATCTCGAACGCCTGTCGGGAACATTTTGGAACAAATAATTGTTGACAAAGCACTCAACTACAGATAATGCATGATGTACTGCTTCAGATAAGCAGCACCGATTGGGTTATCTATTAAGAATTCGGAAAAAGTAAAGAAAATGCTTGAAAAGCGGCCATCTCCGTTTCCTCAAAACGGTAACCGTCAAGTCACAGATAAAAGAGCAGGACAACACATGGGTTCCTGATATAAAGAAATAATTGAGCTAATGTTACATAATAACTTACCGTTCATAACCCAAAAATTCGAATGAGTCGCATTTTCCTTATCGCTTTTCGTGTGATTTTCTACTGGGATTTCATTTGGAACACCATTTTTTCAATTACCCTACTGGTCACTACCGAGTTCAATGTTGAGTTGTGACTTAATTGCTTCCGTTTCGAGGAAACGGAGACGACCACTTTTTAGGCATTTTCTTTCCTTCCTCCGAAACTCATGATAGACGACCCTATCTTTAGTGCGTATCAGGAGAAGTATGCTAAAATTTGAAATTTCAAGCTTCATCCAGAGAAAATACACGAGCAAACGTTCAAAATGTGATATCTCTCGGGCCAGTATTGCAGGTCTGCATTAGGTAGGATGAAGAGGACGCATTGTAGTAAAATTAAAGAGTTGGAAAAACTCTCATGGAAGTTTTCCTCATAGCTCCTTCCCGTTTTTTCATCTAACAAGGGAAGTGCACGAGGCTAACCCGGGGGATCGAAACGAAACATCCACATACAGAAGCATTGTCTAAGATGATGCTGATGTACACATATCATTTTTGACCATGGAGTGTTTAAAGACCCATTTTCGAAGAACTTGGTTTCGTTTGATTAAGGGATCACTTGCCAGTCATGAGAACAGTGATGAAGTGGCCGAGTGGATAGTGTGTTAGGCTATAAAGCAGAGAGTTGAGAGTTTGGATCCTGCCGGCGCAACTACCTTTGCATCTTCGAATTTTAAACTTTCAAACCTATTTCGAGTATTTTTGATCATTAGTGATGACTAGAACACATCTGAGACGTGCACCACTGCAGGAAGTACTGCAGTAACTTCGCCCGATTTGGTACCCATTCGGCCACCTCACCGCGGCTGCCATACTTGCTGCTAGCACTCATGATTGCGTTACCAGACAAGACCAGGTTATTCACAAATGCGTCTGCAAGCGTTGGATAGTCCATAGGACAGTTAATAACGGCAACCACGGTCGGATTGCATGACCAAAGTTCCATGAATTCAAGCCAGGACTCCAATGAGAGGGCCCTAGAAAAATTGACACTATTCAACAACCATCACGGAACCAAACTCTTCAAAAAATTTTTTAGCTGAAACCTTGCATACGGGGGTAATTTGAAGTGCTGAACACGAATATCGTATCCATTTTGCAGCGCTACGCCTTTTTGTAGGGTTACGGTAGGGGTGCGGTAGCATGCGGTAGTACAGCTACCGTAACCCTACAAAAATAGCATTACGGTACAGAATGGATACGATATTCATATTCAGCACCTCAAATAACCCCCGTATACAAAGTTTCAGACAAGAGAACCTTTTTGAAAGTTTTGGGAGTATGAGAGATTAATGGCGCCGAAAAGTCTTTGGCACGCTCTCCTGCGCGCGTCAGAACCATTGGGCAAAGATGATGTACATACATTAACATCACCTTAGACAATATTCTCAGAAATGAATGCTTTGTTTCGATCCCCGGGGTTAGTCTCCTGCACTTGGTGAAACGAAGCGAGCGAAGCAAGTACTGAATGAAAGCACAGCTTCAGTTGGATGGTGTGACGAAGCCGGGAAGAGATTGGAAAGTAGAGCGTTATTGGAAGGTCAAACCTGCAACACATACAACGGGACGACGAACGAAAGCCGGCACATCGACATAACCATCCTTATGCATTACGGCAGTAATCCGACGCTGGTCTGCACACATGTTACTGGGATAATTTTTGTACCATACATTGGTTGACATTTTCTGAAAAAAAAAGGTTGAACCATACCAATCAGATCCTATTCGAACAGCCCTCTTTCTATTGCTGTCTCTCGAAGGTCTACGACACGTACGGCCCAACCCAGGACTCTCGCCCCACTCTCCACCCCCTTCCCCTCCTCGCACTAAGACAATTATTGATTCCCACAATATTCGTCACTCAGCTTAATTGCCTTGCTCGCTCAACAAATGAAAAGAAAAAATCATGAGATTCTTCTTTCAATTTTGCCTGTTCAATTCGTCGATCCGGCTCCATTGTATTCAAATACTTATCTATTAGGGGATAAAACTATGGATGCGTGTTCCCGCTCGAAACAAAATCTATTCTGAAAAACGACAGCAGAATGCCCCAATCAAACTTGTGCGTACAGTTACTCTGACCCCTCCCCCGAACCCCCCCCCCCCTCCGTCATCCTCCATGCAGGAAATGAGGTTTATGCTTGGAGCAGTCATTGCTCTGTGAGTTGAAGGGCGCTTACCTAAACCCCCATTTTTCTGAGGTTTTTTGCATTTTTTTCCTTTGCAAGGAAGGGTCCCTACTCAGAACTAAGGGGTGGTCTGACAATGGTGAGTCTTGGCTACGTAGCGGCAGGGACAGGACTTCCCAGCTTGCTTCATCCTGAAAAAATTGTTGTAGTCGCTGTTTTGACAAGATGATGGTGAATTGACTGGCCTACGAAGCTCAATTTTATAGGCAGAGGCAGCCGTAACCGCCTGTATGGAGTTCAATCCTCCCATCAGACCAATCCTTTCATAAATTCCGTAACTCCAGTTAGCAACCTCCTGATTTTTCACATTAATAGTTCACGCACATTAATAGTTTTACCCCCTTATATTTCATCGAGTAATTCAGAAAATTCCGTAACACATCTTTGCTACCCGTCGCCCACCCCCGCGCCCGCCACTGGTATATAACAATACCATTATGGGTTCAATTTGCCGAAGCGCTACCCCATTGCTACCCTCAAAGAAGGGCGGAAACGTTTTTACATACCTAATAGAAACAAAGGACTCACCATGGCTGTGCCCTTCTTGTCGTAATAGCTCCAAAATTTTTTACTTTTTTCGAAATTTGGATCTTTTGAGCAATCCGACGGAGAGTTAGCTTTGAACGATGGTGAGCGCCCCACCGGTGTTCTCATAAACCAAGGCCCGAGCTGGAAAAATTCTGAGTACGATCTAGGTTAGGTTAGTGGAACAGTCTCTGGAAGGTGAACAATGTGCATTTTAGCAAATCTAGTCGCTCAAAATATATTTCTGGACCTATTGTACCACGTCGCGATTACTGCAGCAAAGTATTGGCCGGTAGTCCGCGCATACGATACAAGTGGACTTTTGCCGATAGCTCACCTGACAGAGCATGATTAGATATTCTCTTATATAAATCATGGTTGTGCAACAAAATTTTCCAGGCGTCGGGGTACTAGCATCTGATCGCATGCGTTCGCCATGAGGCTCAATTATAATCTGTGTCTCGCGAGGATATGAAGCTGACGGAGCACTCGGCAGATGTTTCGTCATAGGTGGACAGAAGTAGGGGAAGTCGGGTGCACTCAGGATTTTGCGGTGGGACCGGCGGCTAGCGGTCTCGAGCCCTCCGGGAGGGACAATCTTTACAATCGATATGGCGTTGTACAGCAGCGATATACTGAGCAGAGTAGCCCCTCTGCTGGAGCTTTGGTGTTGACTCCACTCAATTTCGAAACACTGGATGATAACCGGGACTGGACAGGCGTTGCGATCAACGGCTAAGACTGCTTCATTTGCGGATTGCGGACCACATCGTCCCTGTTGTTCACGATGCCAACACAACAACGTAGATGCTGAGTGAACAAAAGGGGACAAGCAAAAGTGCTTGACTTCGCATCAGTAGAACCGAAAGCGAAGCAATGCTTATGAACTGTATTGAATGAAAGCATGGTCGAAGCCCAAAAATATGGAAAAAGGCCTTAGAAATATTAACGATGTAAATTGAGCACATCTATTCAGCAACATCGTTCTTCCTGCGCTACTTTAAGGCTGCAGGGCATGTACAACACGGGAATCAGATGAAATGGAAGCACTGACCACGCAGAAAGCAGTGGAGAAGAAGATACTTCAGATCCGGTTGCGAGACTAAATGACGAACGAAGAAACCAGGAGACGCTGCTCGCCCAAAGGTGACTACAGCGATAGGAGGGAGAGAGAACCTAGATAGGCAGATCAATTTGCAGGACGCCGTGCCAACAGATAAATCCAAAAGGTAACAATTCGGTGTCCATAGGACCATTCCAGATCTCAAAGTAGACCACCGAAACATTGGAGGAAACAAATTGAATAAACATTAGGAGGATAGCACTATGTAGCCAGAGGCTGGGAGGATCTGGAAGAGGCTGGAGGACCTACTCCCTCACAACTAAAGGGAGTGAATATACAGGGTGGGCCAAAATTATGGGTACCAGATAAATTTAACTTCCTGAACGAATAAGTTATAACAACGGGAAGGTCTCTAAGCGAAATGTTAGGTAGTCTTACAGCAACAATAATATACATTTGATTTCGAATGTCACTTTGCCTAGGGCTTTCAGACTCACCAAGTGGGCATAGTCTGCGGCACGCAAGTGGTCGTCTCTATCACTCTCGAGTTTTTGTAAAAAGCTCGCTCAAGCCCATCAACGCCAATATGTGGTTCCTAGCATGCATTTGGTCTAGGAATCCCCCAGATAGAGTAATCCGGTGAGAGGAGGCCTAAGGAGTTGGTAGGCCACCGACTAAAGTTGGTCATTTGAAAAAGTTTCGCTAGCACCAATCATGGACCTTCTTGTGGGCTCCACGACCGGGTAATACGTGTTCCCATTTAAAAAGTTCCCCTTTAATTGTTTCCTCACAACTGTCCTCACTGATGACTCGATAATGTTTGTTTCACGCGATCGGCATCCGTCAGCCACACCTAATTTCTTCGCAATTTTGGCACAAATTTTGGAGGAACGGTAACGTACGCGGTTCAGACTAATGCCACTTGTTGAAGGGCTACAAATTTTGCGTATCTGAACGTCATTGTGATGGTAAGTGATGGTAACAGAACGGTGGGTCAATAACTGGAGAATGGTTGAAACCGGCAGACGAAATGAAATGAGCAGAAAGTAGAAGATTCGGCCTATACGAAAAATTTAAAAAATCTCGAAAGGACCTTGAAGCTTGCGAATGCTTGAGCAAATTCGCAGCGCGCGGGCGGTACTCATAATTTTGGCCCACCTTGTAGTTTTCAAGTAAACAACAAAAACAGGCATTAACACATATGACGTACATCATTCTATATAATAACGGGTTAAGCCTGTTTACATGTATGTCAGTATGTCAGTATGTACGTATGTAAGAATATATGTGTGCCAGACCGTTACGAAATTCTACGATTGGTCAGTGATCGTGATTGTGAGATCATATAAAAGGCTAGGAATGAGTGTGGTGTGGTGGAGTGGGGTAGAGATGAGATAGAGCAAAAGGTGGGATGGTGTGCAACGGGTCCGTTAATGGATTCCATACAGAAGGACTGCACCGGCGCCCAAAAGTGGGGAGACGGGTTCATCACTGTGATAACGGCGCCCGAAGTGAGGGGGAATCGGGTCCGGCACTGTGATAAGGGTGCGCCAGCGCCCAAAGGGGGGGGGGGAGATGGGTCCACCGTTGTGATGAGTGAGGGTGCGCCGGCGCCCGAAATGGTGAGCGCCACAGAGGGCTCCAATACCATGGTCTGTTTCTGGATTAGGGATATGCTGATACTCGCTTCGACCTCCCCTCCTACATTTTCCTCTATCAGCCTGGATGTACGTTATTCTCCTCCACATTCCTCTCTCCAATTCCATTTGTGTATGAATCGACCACCCTCTCTATTCTGTTCATATACACCGCCAAACCCTTATCACTTCAATTTCCACAGCTTCCAGCTAAACATAAATAATTTATTGAGATCGTTTGCACAGAATCGGTCACATCCAATTATTTATAGCCCCTAGGGCTGTGAAGGATGTCAGCGAAGCGAGCATTAACAGAAGTCTGGAAGTCCGGCGTCCGCCGGACGGCCAGACTGGTATATATATATATCCACAATTTTCTGAAGCAATAACTTGGGATCCCTGAGTGGGAGGTCATTAAAGGAAATTAGAAACTACCTTCGTAAGTATATCCTTGTACGATGTTTCACTTTCAAAATCTTCTCGAGTTGCGACATATCCGTCAACAGCCTCAAAGAATCAGACAAGATATAAATTCGAGTGATTCGAATAGTTGAAATATTCCATTATTCGAATATTCGGATCATTCGGAAAGAAAATTTCGAATACCAATGTATAATTGATATCATATCAAGCAAAGAGCAGATAAAATCCCTCAGAAGTTCCCAAAATTTCTTTTTCTTTTTTTTATCTTAGTTTCAAATTCCATTCTATGCTTGCCTTTCCACAGATACGCCTATACGGAAAGAATGTGGACAAAAATCATTTTTCAAGTCCCTTTCCTAGTTTCCCCTTCCATCATGTTTTGTCCATGGGATGATATTGCTGTTCCTTAGAGTTTGTGTTGCCCGTATCAATGGCGACCTATAGTGCGTTTCATAATTATAAGTTCCACGTTTCCAGGAAAGGCGGTCAACGAAGAATCTTCCTGTCATAACTACTAGATCCACCACCTTAAAAAACTATTTCAGCCAAAATTTGAGAACCACATCTCAACCGCCCGCTTTTCTGCAAAATTTAGAGTGTTTTTGCACCGTTTCATATTATAAGAACACTTTGAAAATAGAAGCATTTTATCGACGAAATATGAAAGGCAGGTGAAATCAATAATCTCTGGGTCCTCTATGTTTCGTAGCTACTTCAAATAGTCGTTGAGGCATACTGGCAGCGAGGTTTACAAGCGTTATGGCGTCAATATCTTCCCATGCTTGGAAGATGGCACTTCTCAATTCTTCAACGCTGCTGAATTGCCAGTTATTTGCGTGGATCCTTCAAACGATGATACCCCAGAGGTTCTGTACTGGGTTTAAGTCTGGGCTACAAGCTGGCCAGCGCAGGACTTGAATATTATTTGATCTTAGCCACGTCATCATTGAATGGCTTATGTGCACCGCAGCATTGCCCTGCTAGAGACACCGCAGCATTATCCTAGACATAGCTCCATCGCCGTCCGCCCGAAAAAGGTAGCAGATGTTTTTCTGAGAGTCGCCTGATACTCTTCGCAGTCCATTCTGCACGATATAAACGTAAAGCCTAGCTTGCACTTGCTGGTGAACGCTCCCCATACCATAGCACTTCCACCTCCAAAGTTTCGGCGACTAAAATAGATGGGATCCTTGCGGAGATCACGCCAGTAAAGGTTATATCCATCAGGACCGTCTAGATTAAACTTCTTTTCGTCCGAAAAGACAATCTAAATAAGGTTTCATTACTACAGTCTACCTATGGGCAACACCATTACCTTTGACCAGTCTGTCGTTATGTTTTGCTGCGCAAACACAATTCGTCCAGCCTTGTGCTGCTCAGTAACCTTCGGCACTCCCTTCATTTTTTCTCTACCAATCGCACTGCTTCTTTTCAACATCCTTCAGACTGTTGCCTTGGGCAAAGAGAGCTGCAAATCCAAGCAGATCCCATTTATTGACGAGGTGCTGTTCGACGCAACTCTTAAAATCCTTCGCTCATCGTGAGCAGACACCTTGCGAGGGCCGCTGCAGCTCGGATTGCGTTTATAAGAATCGGTGCGTTGCAGGTATCCATGCACCGAGCAGACAGATCGTTCCAACTGCCCAGAAATTCCACGAATGCTAAGGCCTGCGCGGCGGAGAGCCTGGATCTCAGCCTCTTCTCCGGAGGAAAGTGATATACATGTGTTGCATACTTATGTTTGGAAACCCACCGGTGCACAAAATCTGCTTTTATTCCGGTGAAATCTTTGATTTCTCAAAGTGCTCTTATAATATGAAACAATGCAAAAATATTCTAAATTTTGTAGAAAAGCTAGCGGTTGAGATGTGGTTCTCAAATTTTGGCTGAAATAGTTTTTTGGGGTGGTGGATCTAGCAGTTATGGCAGGAAGATTCTTCGTTGACCGCTTTTCCTAGAAACACGTAAGTTGAGGGTGTTCTTATAATTATGAAACGCACTGTATTTCGTGGCCTACTTATAGTTACAGAACTGACGTCGCAAGCTTTGTGAAGTTCTGTGAAGTTCGCTTCGAATTCTGTAGCTTCCACGGGGAGCATGACGTGAAGGAAGATGTAACCACGCTTCTTCCCATCTTTCATTGTAACAATTTCGATGTCGTATCCTAGTTTTTGAAGGAATTCGTTATCTTCTTCCTCACCTGAATACTTCGGGAGAATTAAAAAATGAAGGGAGAAAGAATTCCCTCAGACATTCCATGGATTCTTTTTCTTTCCTATATCTCACAGTAAAACTCCGGCATTGCAATAGTGCTTGTGGTTGGGAAGGCAACTAAAGGTACGATTGCGCTTCTCGGTAAAATAAAGCGCGTCAAGTTTCACACAGGTGTGGTACAGAATAGGGAAGGTATGGGTTCGGCAGCACTCACGGAAATTTCTGTCTGGGAGATTTCGCGCTATATCGGGATTTTTGGGAATGATGAACTCATTAACAATGATGAAAAAGCGTAAAACAAGTAGGAAAGATGAGAAATGGTGGTATCACTGTCTGTGCACCCAAAGCTCGGACGAACGTTTCATGAAAGGTCCCCTACGAAACCTTACAAATAATACGCTATTCCTCTCCAACGACTAAGCTAAACCACACGCACATACTCGATCATTATCATTAGGTGGCGCGACGAAACCCTTTGTCCAGATGTATCCACAGCCGAATCTTCGCGGATAGGCGGCTATCCTTTGTTCTCAGCTTACTGTTGTGATTGTCCAGCGGCCGGCTACACGGTAAGGGATTCCTTTCAGAAGTGAGAACTTGCTGCCTTCGAAGGCAATGTCCACACTCAGGGTAATTTTGAAGTGTTGGGTATTAAAAGAATCTAGGGGCTTTGCTGATTACAACGGAGTATGTATTACAACTCAAAACTGTCAAAAATACACTTTCTGAACTGTTTCATGTTGGAGAAATCGTGCAGGCGGCATATCGAAAGCTCGTACACGGAGTTGCGGCGCGGTCAATCGATGCCATCGATGCAACTTCACACCGTCGTGCATGACGCGCCTTGAGTTTGACTCCAGTTGTTTATATTGTTGATTGACTTTTATCTACATATTCCGTTTTGTTTCTTTCGACGTCGACGGTTTCTACTTTCCATCCTGAGCGATGGTACGGTTGATGACGGTGGGAAATCTAAAGGCGACGCGGCGACTAGGCCGCATAGTCCGACTGGACCAGCTATTATCGTTCTATTTGATAATTTTTGTAGAAAATATTTACACTTCTTCGTACAGTGTACCTTCTTTCCTACCGTTTCCTTATCATTCGGTAAGTTTTTTCACTAGTTTTATTCCAACGAGCTGATCAAAACAGCAAATCGGCCGCTCCGCAGCCGCGCTGCCTCCAGGCTTCCTAATGGCCGCCCAAATCGTTCCGGACGGGCTGTAGAAATCATTAACGTCGAAAAAAACAAAAGAGAAGTCGTTGGGAGAGGTTAAATATCAATAGAAATCGCTGTCGAACTCAAGGCGCGACATGCATGACGGCGTGGAATTGCATAGATGACATCGATCGATCGCTGCGCAACTCCGTGTACGAGCTTTTGATGCGCCGGCTGCACAATTTCTCTAAAATGAAACGGTTCACGAAGGGGATTTTTGACATTTTGAGTTGTAATACACCAGCCTCCACGGATCTCCCTCATAAGAGGGATCACAGCCGGTTATTCGCGAGGCTACGTGGCGCGTCCCCAGGTGGCGGATAGGGGGCTAATCGCGGACCACACGCGACCTTGTGCTTGCCCTGAGACGAGGGCGGATTCAGGGGATGGACTCCCTGTCTCTGCAGTGTCGGAACGATTCCATAATTTCTGTCAGCGCGT
>KN729540.1:0-15224 GCA_000816745.1 Ancylostoma duodenale | reverse complement strand
TATTGTTGCAGAAATCGGACTAGCTCATCCCACGGGACTGTAATTGAGACTCCACTCGTCGAGACGGATTTCACCCACCGAATTCATTGATATGTCCCCTTTCTCGTTCTTGTCCAATCCTCCTGTTTCCTGTTCGTACCTGTCCAAAGTCCCATGGGATGAGCCTGTCCGATTTCTTTAACGGCAACAATACTTACATTCACACCATAATCTCTAGTCTGGAGCATGATCTGCAGTGTACACTTCAGCTGAACAGACTGTACAAGAATTGCCGGAATCGGTCAGACTCACTCCAATGCGCCGTTGATAATTTTGCTTACTGCGGAATTTTGTTTATCGCGCATTATTTTTGTGTGATTGTGGAAGGAGAGCATAAGTAAGACATCAACGAGTATTACGAATAAGGCACCTTCACCAACTTGGCCTTTTTGCTAGTAAGTCCCACAACATCGCATGGAACAGCCCAACCAGTACCCAATATTCGTTGAGGCTCCGCGATCACTTGATCAAAATCCACAACCACAGGCATAGTACGGTTACGAATCGTTCTGAAATCAACGTTTTAATAGTTGCCTGGACGTTCGCAGAAATGATTCTTGAACAAAATGACTCTTAAACAACGGTGGGATTAGAAGATATGCAGTGCAAAAAAAAATGAAATGGTTACCCTGTGCTGCAGCAGCGGCTAATTACATTTCTGCTAAGTGTATTTTCATGGTATCTGATAGTTTTACAACAACAACAAAAAAACGCTACAGCCGCTCTCAAAAATCCTTGCCTCAGGCCGCACCGCCCCCTGCTGAGCCGCACCGCATCACCTATGCATTATCATACGTGGTGCGACGTGACTAAGCTGACGGGCGGTGCAGCGTAAAACAAGGATTTTTGAGAGAGACTGTAGATATCACTAAGATTAGGCATGGCAGCGCGAATTAGAGATTCCAGCATACAGCGCGGTCGTACTCCTGTATGCTCTAAGTCCGCAATATCATCCATTGACGCTCACTGTAAGCATTTTCATGGACCAAAAGCCAATTTATCAAATGTTCACTACTCCACCTCCGGGCCATTAAATTTCCAAAAGTTTTCCCCCAAAAGTTCGCAAAGGGGGATTGAGGTGATGAACACAAATATCGTGTCCATTCTCTACCGTAACCCCATTTCTGCAGGGTAGGTTCTACACACTAATTAGTGCTGTGCAAAATTTGGAATTCTCCAAGATTTTGCAGATGCTAATTTGTGTGTCTCAATGAATGTTCGCCCAGAATCGGTATTTCCTATTCCAAAGTTCAGCCCTGAAACCCAACAAACGTACGATGCAGTGCCAATGTGCAGCATGAGTGAGTGAGTAGCCAACGTTACCAGTGGAAAAGGAAGGGCAACCAGAGCCTTGGTACTTCGTCTGGGAAAGGAGTTGAGGAGCTCCACATTGGCGGACGTATACGAGAAGCTGAGGATGTACGTTAACATTTCGAAGACCGTCTCCAAGCGATCGCGTGGCTTGGCTCACCGCGCTTCTCCCCGCCCCAGCCCTTCCCCCATGCCAACACAAGATGCGGCCGCGGTTAACCAATGTCGTGTGAATTTGCCACACTGTCTCAAGTTTAAGCTGCCGCGTAGGACCTGGTAATCAGAAAAAGTCCAGAATTAGTGCAAATAAAGGCTCCTTCTTCTCACTGGCCCATACACCAGCTGAAGATCTTCGCCCTGTCCAGGGTCAAGCGTGGTGTTGGTAAAAAAATCGGATCCGAGGCGACCCCCACGGGAAAAATGCGATCTCCCTAGAACAGTCATTTTTTTTTACATTTTCAATTTCCCTGCATTTTCAATTATTGTATTTAGCAGTTTTTCAAGTATCTAAAAGATACTTTTCGAATTCAATTGATTTTTTTTAAATTAATTTTTCAACTTTTGGTTTCTATTTCTTATTTTTGGATTCTAAATCTTGTCAATTAAACAACCAGTCAGTTGTCATACGTGTGTCTGTCGCACACTCAACACACTTACTACAAGCAATTAGAGTGACGCAGAAGTCGTATTCGTGCCCAGACAGGTCCAGGGTTCGAACCCCGCCGGAGCCTAATTTTTGCAAAATGGAAAAATGCAGGTGGAGCAGCCGGAAGTCAAACATCCATGGGTGCGAAAAAAACAACTTGTCAGGGCCTTTTCTGAGCGATAAAAGTGGCGCGTGAGTGGCTTTACGTCAGTCAGAGTTAGAATCGAAGTGGATATGTATGGTTGTTCGTCACGAATTTGAAAAGGCACGTGACCTGGGAAAATGGCTTGAATCTGAGAATTGTCACGATCTATAGTTATTTCTGCTTGCCATGCGGTTGGTGGAGCACACGGGACAACACTGACCTGGCGCTTGCAAGTACTTTGCACGCGAACAGGCAGTATTTATCTGTTAATGGATCTACGATCTGCGGATAAGGAAACATGGAAATAATTCCTGCCAAAAAGCTCCTGCATAAATTTATAGCAGGAATCATTGATTTTTTAAATTATTATATAGCAGGAATTATTGAATTTTTAAATGCAATTAGTTAGTAATCGTACATTCTTGAAATACATAATTTATTTAGTTGGTGCATGGAAAGGCAAAGAAGTGCTCAAGATTTCCAGAACTCGATTTAAATTTGAATATTGACAACGAAGCAATAGGTCACATGATTTGTTTTCAGAAAACATTATAGAATTCCTTTAAAAGTGCTGAATTTAATCACAGGTAATCGTTTCCCTTCTCTAGGGGCCGCTTCAAGGTTTCCATTGCAGAATTGCAACTCGGTGAACTGGTAGGGGTAACGGCATGCACAGCGCAAGTCTGCTCTGGAGCCGGCTATTGCTTCGCAGCTACAGTTCGAGCTGGCAGTATATCCTTGACAGTCGCCAGCCTCTGCGGGTACCCAAGTTCCTCCTTTCTATCTGCGAGTCGTCACAGGAAACTCTAGTGGTCGAGGCTAGCGCCAGGACAGCGAGCACCACTTTGTTGGACAGGTTTGGACAGGAAATAGAACGAGCGGATAGAAGTGAAATCGAAGTGAACAGAACCTATAGAATAGCTGTGAAATGAAAACTGTGGATAGTAGAGAGAGTGCTACGTGTGCCACAGCGCGTGTTGCGCGCTTCGACCACTAGTCTCCTGTTTCCACTCCAAAAGCGTAGAATATATTCCAATTCTATAACTGTTTCTTGTTTTCTTGTTGTTTTTTCTTTATGTTTTTCTGCAGACTACGGGATCTAGCTCAGTTTATCTCTTAAGCTAATGTGCTTGTTTTAATACATTGCGGACCGAGCCCATTTTTGCATGAGTGGGCAATCAGTGTTTGACATCCAGTGGGCCCAATCTGTTTCGCTGTTTTCTGTATTTGATAATGTTGTTCTGGAATAGAATCGCCGAAAAATAGTAAAATTTCCAACATGAAATCATAATGCAATGTACTATATCTATCACATGGCCACATCCTGACGAAAGTCGTGATGCACATGTGCATCACGTGGTCCGCAATGGGTTAACCTTTCTGTTAGGTTGTTACATGAGTTTCCGCTGTTTTGTAATTTTTGACTAAAAAGTTCTATAAAAAATCAATTGACGATAGATATCAGTCGAAGTATGCACCACAGTAGTCGCTGGTCTTTTGCAGTTCTTATAGCTGAAGCTCGACTCCGCTGCTCCGGAAATCCATGAACTACGAGGCAAAGGAGTGAGTGGGTCAGTGCTGGAGGTCACTGACTTTGGCAAATCGGTTCTCGCAAAATAGATATCCTTGTGATCTGATAACTTGTGCTCGGTTAGAGCCAGATTTGTGGTACATAATGCGCCATTGAAAATTCCTCTGCGAACTCTTCGTCTTTCCGGAGAGCTCGACCAACGAAATTAAGGCGCCGTTCGCCGTGTGGCAAAAAGGGGTGATTCCCACAGAACGCTTGAAACTTGTCTTAAAATTCCACCGATTAGTGTCCGCAAACGGCTGATGTTTGTAATCACAGTGGAAGAAACCCCACTTCAGTTCGCACCAACTCCAGCGAGAAAAACAGCATAATCAAAATTTTGGGTTGCCAAGTTTGGTGCCTGAGACCGCTCGACAATAAAATTGGGAGCGAAAGTATCAGGGAGAACCAAAATGACCTCGAGATTACTTCACCCAAATTCGGTTAGCCTCACTCAACGTTATGTTAAAATTAGCATTCTTAAAGGGTTCACTCCGAAGTTCATTACATTTTCAAAACAAGATGGAAAATTACGGTTCACATTCCAGAATGTTCGGGAGATCATGCGCTTTAAAATGGTATGCAAACATAAGCAAAATCTATTGGCATTCATTTATTACAAGCATTCAAATACACCTATGCAAAAACAGCGGAAACTTATGTAACAACCTAATACTATTCTTTTTTTGCTGTTTTTATAAGCTCAATTTCTTATTTTCTGCTAGCAAATCTTGAGACAAGGAGGAAATTGATACTGCAAGGAACCAACAGAGAGGAAACCTAGAATTTTATCCCACTTGAGCAATATCATCGCACGGAGATCTCCTAAGACTTGAAATATGTGCCAGTGCATCGATGCCTCACTGATTCTGCTACGCAGAAGTTTACTATAGAGAAGAGCTACCACTTACACCTACTGCATCAAGGGCACATCCTCAATTATCTTTCGACTAGACGGCTTCGCTCGGGTGTACAGTTTCTCCCGGCCATTTAAAGCTGATGCGAACACTTGTTGAACAAAATAATCCTTTCAAAATGTTCATCACTTGGTGATCAGCTCAGGTGACCCTTCTTCACCCCGCTCCCCTCCCCCTCCCCTCAAAAAAATGGGGTGAGGTTGCTTGACTGATAAATAAACTCTTCTCAAATGCTTGCCTTTTCCCCCTTCAGCGTTTCGGAGAATCCCAGAAGGTTTTCACCGACCCGTGTGCAAGAATGCCGAAAGATCAATAAAACAGATAAATTGATGTTTCGGTCAAAACGGTCATAATATTCGTGTTCAGCGCATCGAGATACCCAGGTAGACATGTTTTTGTAGTCCCATGGGCAAGGATAGCGAAAAATCAATAAAATCAATAAATCGATATTTCGACCAAAACGGTTGCTATATTCGTGCTCAGCGTATTGACGTACCCCCGTAGACATGTCTTCATCGCCTCCTGGGCAAGAATAACGAAAAATCAATAAAATCGAAAATCGATAGTGTCATACAAAATGGTTGTCATATTCGTGCTCAGCATATTGAAGAACCCTGATAGGCATGTCCTCACTGACCCCTGGATGAAAACAGTGAAAAAACGATAAAATCAATAAATCGATACCGTCATTTGAAATGGTTGTCATATTCGTGCTCAGCATATTGGAGAACCCTGGTAGGCATGTCTTCACCGACCCTTGGACGAAAATAGTGAGAAATCAATAAAATCGACATGATCGATAAGATAATCGATAATCCCAGGTGTGAAGTAGCCTATAACCTATGCCGGTCCTTGATGGACCTGCATGCAAAATTTGGTTCGGACAATCCTCCGCGATTTCTATTCCGAACATACATACATACAAACACACAACTTTTATATACACAGATTTACATACAAGACCTGGAGAGCTTCTCTGTTATCTCTTTGTATTTCTGATCTATGATCGTTTAGTGCACGTAGGTGCACGTAGGTAAGTGAATAAATCAACTGTGTGAATAGCATCGGATTCGTATGCTCCACCCGTTTATCCACCCGTTTAGTCTTCTCTCCTTTCAGCAAATAGGAAAGCTTTGGCACTTGGATGGAGGCATGAGACACAAACGCGGATAATTCACTGTGCTACTGACATACTAACAAGCGAAGAGCACGAGGCTAACGTCGGAGTTCAAGGCGAGGTATTTATGTTTGGAAGTATTGTCTGAGATGGTGTTGACTCATGTCATTTTTTTTTCTCCAACGGGTCCTGAGAAGCTCAAGAGGACGCGTTAAAGATTCCCTAGGGCGTCCTGCAGTGGCGAGGTGGCCGAGTGGCGAACGCGTCGGACTACTAGGAAGATGCTCGAGGGTTTGCATTCCGTCGCTGCTCTCTAACCTACTCGGTCACTCTATCCATTTGCCCATACCATCGTGGCACATAAGCTCGAATGGCAGCGCAATAGGAAATTGTTAGCAGATTAACCTCGTGACCTTCCCTGTAGGTCACATCCTGTCACGGTGGTATTTAGCAAGCTGACAGCTACTACAGGTAGCGAAGCTGGCACTTACGATCAATTACTGTCCGAATACATTCCCACGTCAGCATAAGAATGAGGTGTGATTAACAGTGAAGGTAAGAAATTACATATTTATGTGATCTGTCACCTCGTGCAAAACGCATCCAGAAAGTCTGCTGAGCACAGGATAGATGGGATCATTCTGATAAAAGCTACTCACTTATGGTTCAACTGTGCAATAACGGTGCCTTTATTCAGAACGTCGTTGGATAACATTTCTGGACAGCTCTGAAAGCATTAGATCGTGGGATTCTTCCGGAAATAGGGACAAGATAATGGAATCAGAGCCAGAACACCCGTATGCAAATTTTCAGAGATCTGAGAGGAGGACCATACCTGGGAAAAACCGATAAAATCAATAAAATCGATACTACCATGCGAAATGAATATGATATTCGTGATCAGCACCTCGAGTTACCCCTGTGTGCAAGTTTTCAGAGGAATCCATGATTTTGAGTTTGGGGTCGATAGTGGGGCCGCTGAAGTACAATAGTACCCAATTAACAACTCCAGCTATGAGGAAATGTAGCGTCTCTGAATGTTGGATAGTTCTGTCTCAGCAGAAAGTAATTCAGTCCAAACTAATTCAGTCCAAAGAATGGGCAGAACAAGGAAGACAGAGGAGTAGAAGTCATAGCGATGACCTTTCTTGGGCTATAAATAGATTTATCATGATGAATCTTCTCAAAAAAAAAAGTAGTGGGGGACTTCACAATGCAAAAACATCGATGAAATCAGAGTCACGTTCACCTCCAGGAGCTCTACAAAATTGCGCCGAAAATCAAGGCGTGTCGTGTGTAGCCTACACCAGGCACACGCAGGTACTCGCTATTGGACGTCTAAGGTTCTTTGATGAGGATAGCAGTGGTGGATTTCGAAAATTTGGCATGATCAATCATTGTTTACGACAAGAAAATGTATGAGGTGCAGGCTCTTCCAGAAATCCTTGTCTCACGCTGCACCGGCCATCTGCCGAGCCGCGGTTGTGCGACGTGGCTCAGTTGACCGACGGTGCAGCGTGAGGCAAGGATTTCTGGGAGAATATATATTTGAAGGAGCAGTTGATATGTTCTATACATGTGGCAAGCCACAACACGTACTTGAGGCGGCTCGATTCTGTCGCCGCGCCTGATTCTGCGGGAATGACGTAATCACCTCGACAATTTTGCTGCTTGCACAAACGCACAAGCATAAACGGGATGCTTAAGCATAGGCTTAGGCTTCTAGGGTGAAACCTATGACCACTTATAGGCTGCGAATTTACACTAGATGCATGCGTCTGACACACGACTGACGCACACATCTAGCATAAATTGCACTTCACCCTAGCTGTCTCCACCCATACATTCTCGAAATATCGGAGTCACAATCTCTAGGCTATCCTCCTACTCCAGTAGTCGAGGCTCGTGAAGCTTTGGCCTCGACCACTGGAGTTTCCTGTGCCACTACTGTCGTGGAAACTAATGATCTATTGTCACGGAGAATAATCATATTGTAGTACTGTGCAGTCACGATTTTGCTTCCCCGCGAAGAATATTCAAGAATAGCTACTGCGGAACGGTGTCGAATAAATCTGCTAGCTACAGTCGGTGTGTAATGCAGTGACGATTGTGGTATTGAGCGCAAAACGATTCGAGACAGGTCGCACATGTTCCAGCTTGTTAGTTGCGGGAATTTTCGGCTGACTGGCATTGTTTTTGGGATGTTAGTAAGGCATTCTTAATCAGGAAACACAGGAACCGTGTTTTGCATGAGATTGAAAGATGTTATTCCCACGATTGAGACGTGCGTGCACATGCAAAACACGTTTTTTTTAATCAATAGTTCTATACCAGCAATGGTCAAATTCGCACAAAACCCATGCATACCCATGCAAAACCATGACAAACCCATACAAACCAAACAATGCATAGTCTCGTAAAACCCATGCATGGGTCCGAGAAAATCTTGGATTTTTCATGGGCTGTGCACCAAATTTGCATCGCATTTTTGGAGACACACGGGTTTTGCATGGACTTGACCATTGCTGGTAGAGAACTAGTGATTAAAAAATTGCACGAGCATGCATGTCTTAATCATGGAATTGCTTCTTTCACTTTCATGCAAAACACAGTTCCTAGGTTTCCTGAGTAGTTACAGTCATTGATCTGACCATTCAATATGACGTTACCGGCATTTCCATGTACTAGCATGTACCTACAGATGAATTTGGGAGACTCGGAAGCAATGAAGTCATGATAAACACGTACGGTCTTTCTCAAAAATCGTTGCCTCACGCAGCACCGTCCGTCAGCTCATCCACGCCACATTACCTATGCATATGGCACGTGTTGTGGGATGAATGAGCTAATGGGCGGTGCGGCATGAGGCAAAGATTTTTGAAAAAGACTATGTATCTCGCGTATCTAGTAAACTGCAGTACAGTGCATAATAATGAATTGTATATGACATTCAAATCTATGCAAACGAGATCTTCACCTGCCAAACTGTTACAAACTGCGTCTTTATTTACTACAACAGTCCTATGACTGCGAAGTTAACGTGCACCATAAGCCACCACAGACAGCTTCCTTATCCAACTAGATCAGAAAGGAATATCTAGAAAGTAGAAAAGTAAAAAAAAAAAAAAAAAAAAAAAACTAGACACTGCACAATATGCCTAAACAACATCGAGTACAAATATTTTATTGCTTTCGAACTTCTACAGATTTACAAAGATGTAAATCGTATTCAGGCACAGCCATGCAGTATCAAGGAGAGAACGCTAACTAATTACCCGTACAGAAGAGGTTCGCTGACTACAATTTAAAAAAGGGGGCCCGTTTAGCAGCTATGACGAAAAGTGTAACGAAGTGCTAATCTTGGTGACATTGATTGTATCATGAATTGGCAATAAAATGACTGTCGACTGCAAAGCAAACAAAGCAAAAACAACTACATTGGCGTTTCGATGCATTACTTTGGAGATATTAGGTTGTAACATAAATTCATCCTGCTTTTTACTTGTTGGTTCATTTTTCGCCCCTTTATCAAATTCATACAAGCAGGGACGATCTTTCATCCTTAAGCTTACACTACAGTTGTGGTTCGACGCGATTCACGATTGAAAAACACAGATGTGACTAACATCAAGGCTGTCTGGAGACTGTGGAGGCACTACGCATCAATAATATGTATTATAGCTAGAATACATTTGAGAACGTTTCGAGTGGTCAAGAAGTTTGATACCTGGGCGACTGCTTTCGAAAAACAGGAAGATTTTACGTTACAGCCTAATACAACAAACAAATAGCAAAGTGCGTGCAGTTCAAGTGCGCGTTCTCTCAACGAGGAAAAATTGTCATGAAATGCTACAGAAACTATACAGTGATTTCTATACAACTAAACACAGAAGCATAAGCGAACCTCTGATATGAAATATGTTCAAATACCCTCTTCTTTTTGGAAGATAATGAAGGCATATAATGCAAATCGGATCACAAAACCACCTCGATACCACGTTGAACAGTTTCCCAGTCTACTTTTTTGTATGTTCCTTTCGCTTTTATAAACTTGCCATCTTCAAAGCTGGCTAGGCACATACGGTGACATTTTGAAAGCGACGGTGTTCGCGCTACTGTTGCTCGACCCGGAACGGGATAACCAGTTGAAGCGGTTGCATTGTCAGTCACAGTCTAGAAATGATATGCATATGAAGTACAGAATGGAAATAAAACCTGTGAAAACAACATGGTAATAAGCATCCGATGGTGTTCACAATTCTGCCGCTTAGCAATTTCAATATATTGAACCACACCCCGATGCGGTGCAGAAGACGTGCTGAGAATATTGTAACAAGGAAGGACGGCAAACAGAAAAAGCAGGCTAGACAAAAACGAGGTAGCAAATAATAAGGAAATCTTTGGGACACAAGCAGAAACGCGAAAACAGCACAAAGCGGGCCCTAAAGAAAATCAGTGACCAAGCAGGTTCAAAGTCGGGTGTAACTGCGCCAGCTATCTGAACACCGCCATTCCACGGCGGTATCACATTTGCATGGGGTAGTACCTTTGATTGATGCTGACAATTACGGTTGCGCCTAGATATGCAACCCCGCCCCACCCTCCATCCACCGTGCCCAAGCAACTCGGTCTATACAAAGGTGGGCTTGCGTTGCGTTACGGAGCAAATGGATACATCTTGGAAGGGATTGAAGCACCGCCCACTGTAGTAACCACAGAATACCAGTGTCGTGCGGTTTTCGGACTACTTTGGATAACCTATGAAGCAAATAGCGAAGTTGAAGCAAACATTCTTGCATATCACAAAACCAAAATATGTTGTTCAAAAAACCTACATCCATTTTGAAACAATATAATGTACTATCTCTGCTTACCTCCTCTGCAACAAGATCGTCCTCTTCTTTGATAGCCGACTTCACAGAGTTTAGCATTGCATTCAGGAGCATAGTTTGGCTCGAAAAAATCTAAAAAGAAAGTTCCATTAGAATATGATGTTGTAGATCAAGCACTGCGGAAAATGAAGGGATCATTACATGCAGGATGTTCATTTTCATAGAAGCCAGTTGTTCAGCCTTTCCCGTGATGAACTCGTTGCGAGACTTGATGTACTCCTCATCCGGAAACGAAAGGAAAAGCAGATGTTGATGGCCTTTCCTAATTTCTTCGGAAGAACTGAAAAGATGTGGTGATATGTTGCCAATTTCTGCATTGAACCGAATAATGAAATGAAAACAGGAACAAGAAAAAAAACGAACTATATCAGCTTTCTCCAGGTACAGTCCCGTATTTTTTGAACCAGGAGAAGGTCGTGTTTGCTCGCGTCAATAATTGTGATGAATTCACTGTTGACGCCGACGAGGACCCAAAACAGTTGCAGATAGTATGAATATTTCGACCGAAAGTGGAGTAGCGAAAAATGAATTATACCAGTTCGTACCTCTGTGTCAGGAGCTCCGCTGAGCAGGTAATTGAATACTTTCTTAAGGTTGAGAGGACTGATCCCCGGTCGTTCGATGAGGCCTCGGAAGAATGCGGCTCTGAACAACAGAACGGATGATGCGTATGTGCAATTGAGTAGCCTAGAGAGTGCGTCTGCAACTTTCCCTGCGATTATGGTTGCCTTGTGATATCAATCGGCTGATGAGCTTATTCGACCCAATTTTTACACATTCTTCTGTAAGGTAACATGTATATTGTGCGTCCCCTCTCATTCTGATATTTAGCGAAACCTCCTAGAAACTCATCCATCGTCTCACCGATCGAAGATCTCACCAGCCGGCCGACACCGTGTGGCAGCCTAATTACGGATACAGACAGTCACAGACGCACTCCCTATGCCACCCGATTTCACATAACTTCTCCCTCTGAAACACGAAAAGAAATCCACACTTAGTAGCGATAGTGTAGTAAGACTTATAGAGAACTCTAACTGTCATGTCCGCACGAAGCAATACATGTTGCCCTGCTAGATTCGGTTGGGGAGCGAAAGTACGAGTGCCGCTAGTCGGTTAAGGCAGACAGCCAGCACTGCGACCGAGTATATGCACTGTGTGGTGCGAGCTTCGAGCGTAAATACAAACGCACTTCAGCAACAGCGGCGTAATAAGGTATTCCAACATAAGGTTTCCCCACTACAATTTTTTCTAGCACAGGTTTGTTTTCAAACTTTAGCGGTTTTGCGGGGAGATCTAGGATGAATGGCGTTTTCCGCTACTGCATTACATTCCGTTTATTTGTGTAAATTCCTCTAAATTCTGCAACTGCATGCATACAGACGTTGTGCTTTTTCTAAATGTATGTTTTTCTACTGTCAAGTCACCTTTTTTTTCTCGCGCCATTCGCCTGTGGACTTCTGGAACATAAAATATGACGTGACCTCGTCCACTATTGATAATGGAGAAAAGTGGGGTGAAAGCAAAATTGCTTTGGCATGAACAACACATGAACAGACTAATGAACCGCTGTTAAAAGAGCCAGTTCATCATAATGTGCGATGCTATAATAGAAGATACTAGTAAATTAGGCTGCAAGGTTGAAAATTTTGGACGGGTTCTAGGCTGTAGACCCGAACATCGCCGAAGCAGCTTGGAATGATACATAGAATCCACACGATCTGGATTAAAAAATATGTGCCTCTCGCCCTTTTCAAACTTGAAAGAGCATATGCGCGAACCGAGCTTTGCTGCCGCTACGTGCAAATCGGATTCACGCGGAAGTCGCAGCGCTATCGCACATGTCTTATCTTTTCTCGTATTCATCGCATTGACAGGAACAATTAATTTAAATCAATACTAACCCATAGCAAGGTGTAGACTCGCGAAGCTTTGTTAGATAATGCCTACGGACTTCATCGACACCATTGGCTCTCAAGATTGCGCTTCCCTTCTTCCACGACTCGACTACACGACCTTCGAGATCGCTTAAATAAGAACATTATTGAGGTCTGAAAATACTACAAATGACCACAAATTACAAAGAGTGAGCAGTAGATGAGACTAGCATTAGGTTGGCGATGAAGTCCTGTCCGAACATATTCTATTTCAAGCTGTTATGATGCTCCTTAGCCGGCACTAGGGTCAGTAGCATCACTAAATCAACTTTATTATATTCACATTCGTCAACTCATAACACACTTTAATTGAAAAGGACACAAGTGACTGTCTGACACCAGAGATGATATTTACCAGGCAGAATAAGAGGCATTCAATACCCTCTTTGATCATTCTCTCTTGTACAGAGATAAATATTCCCATTAACTCCCACTGCTATTGGGTACACCAACAAGGTGAGTCTGAGAGTTTCTATGCCTTCTACCAAGGCTTCCCTGGAAAGAAACCAATTTTTCAAAATTAATTATGCTATTAAATTGGGGTTGTAGAGTTCCCCGGCCACCAGGGCTAGAATTTAAAAAAAAGTTAAGCCAGCAAACCAACAGTGTTTAGCGTAAACGGTGATCCTATGAACTAGATGATGGTAAAAGATGCAGGACGTAAAATTGGTTTGCAAATCTGGTTTCGCTCGGTTATGCATCCACGAATCCCATCCTAGAATTCGTTGTTTCAAGGGAAGGAAATCAGTGACTCGCCCAGTAATGATGATATAATAATTTGTGCATTGTCACTGCTAAGTATTACGGCTCTAAAGTCGATTGAATAAATTGTTGGGTAAAGTTATAAAGAAAACAAGGGAGATAAAAATTTCGGACAAGATTTCCTCGTCAACCTGGTGCACCGTTATCGACTCGAATTTTACAAGCCTACTTGGAATTTTACAAGCTTACTTGAAACCACTCAGCGCTTTTCCTAACAGCATGGGTCCACGGATGACATCTGCCATACGAGCAGGTAGCTGGTCCTCCAAATGTGTCCTAAGCCAATCCACAGTATGTACTTTGAGGTCAAATCCACCATCATCCATGGCAAATCCGAGTCCGGCTAGTTCAGCAGATCTTTCCGCTGTCATAGGACATCGATCCAGGAAGAGAGATGAACGTGCATCAATTAGAAGCATTTCCAACGCTCGCGAACAGAACGTTACAATCTGATAGAAGATTAAATTAGAATAAGAACATCAACTCCAAAAATAAACTTTACTTGTTGTTCCCTTGTCTCAGAAAGTTGCACGTTCCGGCGGAAGTAAAGCACGGGTTCATCCTCCTTCTTCCTACTTTCTGGTTCCGATTCCGCAAATTTCGCCAAAACTTCCGCCCAACCACGTCGCATCTCATATGGTTTGTGATGCGGTTTCAATTGCACCTCTACAAAATCGTAAGATGTAAAGTAACATCGACTTCGTGTACAATGAACAAAGACTAACATTTTCGCTAGCTGTATAAGCAAAAATTGCATTTGGTTGGCTATAAGACAGAGTAAATCAATGGGTGAGCTATGACCAGCGCAATGTAGTGGAAATTTACATTATCACTGGAAACTAATTAATGGAGGAGGTACACTAGTTTCTTCTGTGTATATTCTCGCGCACGCCTGTGATAAGAGTATATTTGTTATGACGTCAATTTTCGACTCTGGCCATGATCACAACCCAAGGCAAATAATGAGCGCCCGATCTTCCGCTGTGTCCAAATGCAAAAGTTCCGTTTACATGTAGGATCTCAAACCTCAACCACGTTACCATTAACAGGTGCTGCCGAACAACCAGAGTTCAAACTTGATAGCCCTGCCAAAAGCCGGAAAATCACCTCCCCAGATCCGTCCCTCACCGCAATTCTCATCCGGTAGAAAAAAAATCGCACCAGTTTTAAATTGCCATCCGACCACCCATCCAACGTCACAGTCCAACCTATCATTAAACTTGGATCCGGCACACCAATCCCAGTGAAGTTGACCGCATGCGTAAGAAATGCAATGTACATAGAGTCCCCGTTACCTACCGCTGCACCTGCCGCCTAGATTAGACTTCTGTTCCTTAGTGTTATTCGATATAGTAGCAGGCAGTGTTGGTTCTTCTACACCAAATAGCACGATCATTCGGAGGTAGCAAGATCCTTCTTGTTCTTTCATGTGGTATACATCAACCGTTTCTCGGCGCATACCTAGTGCAATGTCTTCGATCCGCCGTGTCCTGCCTCTGCACCGTCGTCCATCACATGAAGCGTCCTGCTGGCGAGCGATACTCAACCGGTTGGCTACGGGAAAGCTGCCAGCAGGACACCAACTGTGATGGCAGGCGGTGCGGCGAGGTGACACGGCGGATCCAAGACACTGTACCTTTGCGGGAAATCTTCATCTCCAATGCCTGCTGGGTGGAAAGAAGAAATGGGCTTCTCATTACATTGAAACGGTGCATTTAACGTGGGGTTATTTTCAGTTGATAGCCAACTAGGCGTCATCAGCACATTGGGGTAGTTCTCTCCACGAGTTGATTTATCAACGCTTCAAGTATCACAATATATACTTCAACGGGCTAATGTTGGCCGTATCGAAGTCCACCATAGAAAGGCGTGTAACAGGGGCCAACAT